>JALIZF010000691.1:0-62086 GCA_029948255.1 Telmatactis stephensoni
AACGCTCGCGTTTTCCCATCAGGAAAACCAGAGGAAAATTTGGGAAAACGTGACATTATCTTGTAGTAATTTTCCCGAATTTTCCGAAGAGGAAAATTTGAGTTATCCGGAATTATCCCAAACGGATAATTTGGCAAAACGGTAGATTATCTTGCATTTTACCAATTCAGATAATTTAAGAAAACCTGAGTTATCCGAAAGTTATCTGTTCATGGATAATTTTGGTAAATTCCCGTTTTCTCGAGTTTTCTCACGTATGGATAATTTAAGAAAACCTGAATTATCTCGGGATTATCTGTCCATGGATAATTCTGTCAAATTCCCATTTTCTCGAGTTTTCCCACGTATGGATATTTTAAGAAAACCTGAATTTTCTTGGGATTATCTGTTCATGGATAATTCTGTCAAATTTCCATTTTCTCGAGTTTTCCCACGTATGGATAATTTAAGAAAACCTGAATTTTCTTGGGATTATCTGCTCGGGATAATTTGGTAAAATTCGAGTTTTCCTGAATTTTCCTGTATTAGATAATTGTAGGTAAATCTCAGTTTATTCAGGGGGGCCACGATCCTTAAGTTTTACCCTACTATAGAGAGAATTTATTCTCCTCTATAAAACAGCAAATAAATTGTACTCAATTTATACCAAAAAACATTTTATTGACAAAAAACAATAAATATTTCAATACATATACAAACTAATGAGAAGTTAAAGAGCCATTTTGCATAACTCGACCAAACACTTTTGTACGGACGTCGACCTTTCGCTTAGTACACGAAACACCTTCGTTCCTGATAAGAAAAATAAATAAAAACAAACCATTAGTCAAACAAACCATAAAAACCAAAATCAAACCATGAGCCAATAATCAATATAAATTATCTGCAGTATACAGAAGATTTCCGCGTTGAGGCAGTCTTTTTTTCGCATGAATTTTGACGGCAAGACTTGCCGACAACTGAGCAAAGCCTGCACTCACACAAGCACGAAGATATGAATTTGATTTACTTTTTACCTTAATCACCAAAGCGAAGGGATGATACTCATGTAGCTGACACTGGAAGAAAAGAATCGAGTATGTTTAAAGGTTGTCAAAGCGATTTTCAAGCGTATAAAGCACGTTAAAAGCAAACTGCAAAAAAGGCGCGAAAAACGTCCACATCCATTTACCTTCAAGTTCACGACTTTTCTCATGTTTTCTGTTGTTTACCATTCCCTTGTGGTAGCAAGTTCTTTTTTAGATGAAGCTGTAAAAGAAGTGGGTAAGTTTAAATGTTGTAGAGGCGATTTTTAAAATCAAAAAGCGCTAAAAAGCAATTTTCAAAAAGAGCGGGAAAACTACAGGTAGACTTACCTCCAAGGTCGAGTTTGAATATTGAGCTCGTCGAATGTGCTTTAGAGTTGTGTTTTCCAATTAAAAAACGGCTGTAAAGTTGAAAAAAAATATTTCCTTTCTCCGATAATACTAAACTCAATGGAAATAAAAAAGACCTAAAACTTGAACCCCGCACTGCCGAATCCTCCACTGAAATGTTTTTAGCAAAGCAGCACACGAGGTCCTCAATAAATGAAATGTTATGATTGGTTAAAATTATCGCGTGACGAAGAACGATATTAAAAGAAATATGATTGGAGGACAAAACAATAGTCGAACTTGGCGCGAATTGTCGGTTTCGCGGGAAACGAACAACAACTGCAAGCAATCGACACGGTCATGGATTTTCTTTATAAAATGAAAGATATCAAGATCTCAGTTTCGTCAAAACGATCTTCACATAACATAGCCATACTGTACTTTCGAAGTCCATCATTGCCTTAATTTTCAGTGAGCTAAAAAGTATAAAAAGGTAAGCACTTTTGAAATCACCCAGTTGTGGAATAATGAATCTCGAACGTGTTTGAATTTTCCTCTCGTTCCCATCTCCTCGTTCCCTCATAAGATATTTATCTATCAAACATTTTCCTTCCTTTTTCACACATACAGCCTCATCCAAACAAACTATAATGAGGGTCAAATCTGAAAGGTTTGGTGATCCGTCAGCTCATCATGCCATGATCGATTGCAATCCGCATGAGCTACTACAAGCCGAAAAGAAAATGATGCTGTTGAAAGGTATTGAAAAGCAGACGACAGTTTTCTTGTTTTGTTATTGTATTAATCTTATTGTAAGTATTGCTGGCACTTTATTTTTCAATATATGTTCATTGCATGATCACTAAATGAATCAAGGTGAGTACTCAGTTTTTAAAAGTCGCATGCTCCTATACTTTTTAAGGGTCAAATTAAATAATAAACTTCCCTAAATAGACATATTATTTTTCGATTCTTCTAGTGCTTTTTTGAATTAGTGTCTTTTTGAGAAAACAATTGTTGCTACCCCCACCAGGATAAAACTTGGGTACCTTTTATGGGCTATTTTTGAAATTTTCAATGATTGAGTATCCCCTTCCTCTTATTTATAGAAGCCCCCCCCCCCCCCCTTTCCCTCCCCCTTGGATAAAAGCACAGATTCTGAACAATACCATCTTTATACTGACTGATAGGACTTTCTGCTACTTAATGAATAATGACTTTTCAGACCAAGGCTATAATAAGGCTATGATAATCTGATCTGTGTGGGTTAATTCATATCATATTTTAAACCATATTTACAATGCTTGAAACCAGAGTTTGAAATTAAATAGCTCCATCACATCATTTTCTGCAGGACTAAATAGATCAAGCAAGAAATTGGAAAAAGAATATAACACGTACAAGAATTTACAAGATCCCAAGGTATATGATAAAATATAATCTTTTCTCAACAGCATACTAATATTATGTAACCACAGAGGTAATCTTCATCTGCTTGCACACACGCATGCCTAACACCTCTACATTAATTATTTTTCATATCACATTGATCAACTCATGTTAAGTTTTGATGAGGGAGGAAAAACTGGAGAAGAAAAATAAACCAATCAATATGTAAGTGCAGGATGGTCAGTGCATGCTCTCAGGGCTTGGCCAACTCAATACCACTCAACCATGCCAATCAAATATATTTCATAATTTTAAACACTAAAAATTTACATCAAAAAGTCTGAGCAATTAATTTTATTTTATTGCCACCATTTTGAGAGCCATTTAAAAACCAATTACAATTAATAAAACATAGATCAAATGTCTTGAATAGATCAGTTTACAGAAATCTACTATTGTTTTGGCTTTAATGTATTTTTGCTATGTGGCCTTTAATCATTACCTGATTTAATTAAGTGTAATATGTCAATAAATATGAACCTCCATTGTAACTTAAGGTAAACGTAAGGTACTGAGTTTTTACTTGTACTGCACTTATTCAATCATGGAGGCTGGGATGTTTTACTTGGATATAAATGCCTGCATGACACCCTTTCTTAGTGTGGATTATTTTCAATATTTTTGATTGGGGATTTGCAATCCCTTACAATGTAAAAATTGTGCATATTTGCAGATTTTATACTATTTATTTGCCTTTTTTGTGGTGGATATAATTTACAGATTCTGGCAGTCCCCAATGCACCCCTCTACCTTACAGAATTTAATTGCAAGCCTGAACAATATTTTTTGTAGTGCAGTGGTAATTTTTTTTTCTGTGAAGACTCACTTTTAACATTCATTGAAATATCACTAAGCAATGCCAACCCTCTACCTATTCAGTTGTGAATATAATATTTGTTTCTAATAAAAAGTGTTCAAAAAAATCACTAGTCTAAGCAATTAATGTCATATTTTCAGTGAGTTTCAATGGCTTAAGACCTTTTCGTTTGGGTTCACGTGACCCCCACCTTTGAAAAATCCTGGATCCGCCCTTGTCATGAGCTAGTTAAGAGGAACCTTTGTGAAATGGCTAATATTCATAAATAAACTTAAGATATTTAAATTAAATCCCCAAATATTGTGCCATGCCTCTCTTTTTTGATCCCCCCCCCAAAAAAAAACAGACTCATTTTGTGACCCTGTAATCATAAATACAAACGAATGTCAATATTGAGTAAAGACAGTAAATAGAGGATTCAATTTGTACCTATTGGAAATTTTAAAAGCTTGTGGCATTTAAATTATAAGTTGCATCAATGGTTGGCCAAGCAGTGAGAGCAGAGCTGGCCTTTGATTGATTGACTGGCTGGCTGACTGACTGACTGACTGGCTGATTGACTGACTGACTGACTGATTGATTGATTGATTAAGTAACTCACTCACTGGGTTCATTGATCAGTAATTAACTGATTGATTGCTTGATTGATTGATTGATTGATTGATTGATTGATTGATTGATTGAGTAACTCACTGTCTGACTGATTGATTGATTGATTGAGTTATAGATTGGTTGATTGATTGACTGATTGAGTAATTAACTGATTGACTTATTGATTGATTGACTGATTGATTGACTGACTGATTGATCAATTGACTGATTGATTGATTGATTGATTGATTGATTGATTGATTGATTGATTGATATGATTGATATGATTGATTGATTGATTTATTGATTGATTCAAAATCTCAATCCTTCATATCATTCAATTTTAGATAGGACCCTAACAAATGAACACTAATGTGGGGTGGAGTGTTTTAATTTGACTGTACTTGCAGCTCAAGTGCTCAACTATATATGTCAACAGTTATTTAACCATTAATTGGTTAGCCTAATTATTAATATATTATTTTAATTATCAACTATACATGACAGTGTGCTTCATTTCATTTTCTGGATTTCTAGAATATGATCAATTCCAATTTCAACCTTCTCCAGTGATTAATTATAAGATTAAATATTATAATAAGATTTCCAGCTTAAAGGAAACATCCAAAACTTTGGAAGTTCTAAAAAAAATTATTAACACACATCCTCGAAGCTAATTTCATGTTTGCATTCATTATTAATTAAGCCAATGATCACTCCAATAATTGATCATGATATATCATTTCACTAATCTATAAATTTGTTGCTAATTAATGCATTAATCTTTTTTTTCAGAACATTCAAAGGTTCAAAGGTTTTTATTTACCATGTATTGAATAATAAATAATAAATACCATGTATTGAATAATAAATGGAGGGAGTAAGAGTTACAACCCAAGGGGTTAAGACAAAACACTCCTACACCCAGGTATACTTATAAAAAACACACGAAAGAAATAGTAGAGAGGGAAAATGGGTTACAAAGTTAGTGAAAATAGTATAATAACAATATTTACAATGATGAGAATAATAAATTTACATATATACTTAACAATATATTAACTATAAATAAGAAGTCACGAAGAAATAAGGAAGTGTTTGAATTTTTTTCTAAAGGACGTAATAGACGAAGAGTTTTTTATTTCGAGTGGTATTTCATTCCAGTTTCTGGCTGCACTATAGTCCACACCAAACTGACCATAATTGAAGTTTTTTCGAGGAACGAAAATATTTTTGTTTTTCTTTGATCTTGTATTATATTGATGTGAAAAATTAACTTCTTTAAAATAACTAGAGGATGAAAAAGGTAATTGTTTATTCACACATTTGTAAGCTATTTCGGCAAGCTGTAATTTAACTATTTCAAAGATATTTAACATTTTTAACTTTTGGAACAATGGTCTGCTTGGTGCTCTACTGTCAGAAGAAGAAATAATTCGCAAGGCGCGTTTTTGTAAAATATGAATGGGCTGAATTCTAGTTTTATAATTTGAACCCCAAATTAGGGTGCCGTACGAAATATGCGAATAGATAATGTTATAATATAACTTTTTCATGATATCTAAGTTGAGAAGATGTCTAGCTCTATAAAGTACTCCTATTGACTTTGCAATTTTACGGCATAGTAGGTCAATATGAGTACACCATGTCAGATGTTCATCTAAAATGAGACCTAAAAATTTTGTATATGCAGTTCTTTTAATAGGTAGTCCTAAAGTTAAGGCTAACTCTGACTCGTCAATCATCACATTTTTTATTCGTTGCTTCGAACCAAAATGGATATATTTTGTTTTGGTAAGATTCACTGTTAGTTTGTTTGCATGAAACCATTCCTGGAGGCTAGACAAGTCTTTGTTTAGGACGTTGAAGATATTTTTGATTGATTTGTGACTATAGAGTAAATTCATATCATCTGCATATAATACAAGATGAGCGAATTTAGTTGCAAATTGAGAGTCATTTATGTAGATCAAAAATAAGATAGGTCCAAGGATAGATCCTTGGGGGACGCCACAGGTTATGGGTAAATATTCAGAATTTTCATTATCGATAGAAACATACTGTAAACGATTACTTAGATAGCTTTTAAACCAGCTGAGGGTGTCATTTTTGATGCCATAATAAGAAAGTTTATTTAGAAAAATATCATGATTGACAGAGTCAAACGCTTTTGAGAGATCCAAAAAGATGCCAATGGCTGTACTACCACCATCTATTGCATCAGTGATTTTATTTACAAACTCGAGAATTGCTAAAGTGGTATTTCGTTTTTTTCTGAAACCAAACTGAAAGTCAGAAAGTAGGCGATTTTGTTCTAGATGATCTGTTAATAACTTACATATATTTTTTTCAAAAAGTTTTGATAAAGTCGGAAGGAGGGATATCGGTCTATAATTAGAAATTAACGAATGTTCTCCTCCTTTAAATAAAGGGATGACTTTAGCAATTTTCATTTGATCAGGAAAAGTACTAGTGTTTATAGACATATTGAAAACATGAGTAAGTGTAAGGTAAATACGCTCGGCAGCGATACGGATGTATCTTATAGGAATGCCATCATGGCCACCAGCTTTGGAGATATCCAAATTAAGTAGCTCATCTAAGACCTCATAGGGCAAAATGGAAGTGAAATGGAGATCATTAGAGCAGGTCACATTCATCCAATCTTTATATGTGTACTTACTAGATGGTATATTATTTGCTAACGTGGGACCTATATTTGCGAAGTATCTATTAAACTGAATACTAACTATATCAGCCTTTTTAGTAAAGCGTTTGTCGTTGTGTAATATAGTATCAATACTTGAGGGACGACTTGTTTTCTTATTCAGAATCTCATTTATGATGGACCATGTGGCTCTAATGTTCCCATTTGCCTTTTCTAGCATTGAACTGTAATATTCTTTTTTGGTAGATCTTATTAAATGATTAAGCTTATTACGGTATTGACAAAATCTTTTGATATTGGTCAATGTTGGTCTTTTAAGTTTCGCTCTATAAAGTTTATTTTTTCTTGAAATTGACTTCAGAATGCCTGGGGTTAGCCAACCATTCTGTTTAGATTTGTTTTTTATTGTAATAGTTTGAACGGGGAAGTTCCTTTCATAAAGGTTTGTTATTGTTTTAATAAAAATTGAATATACTTCATTTGGGTCTTTGCTAGCAAAAAGTTCCGACCAATCTTGGAGTGACAGGTCACGGATAAAATTTTCTTCTCCAGTTTTTGAGAAGACCCTTTTTTTAATTTTTGTTTTGCCTCTTAATAATTTTGTTCCATATTGGATAATAAAGACAGGAAGGTGGTCCGAAATATCAGTGTACAAAATACCAGGTTGAATAAGGTCAACCACGTTAAAACTATTTGTAAAGATATTATCAATTAATGTAGCACTATGCAAAGTCATTGAATATGTATATTCTGTTGAGGGAATGTTGTTTATGACCCCTTTCACGAAGGAATGTCCCGTGGCGGTAAAAATAGGCAGTTCTGATTGGTTTCCAGTTTATATAAATTAAAAGGACGCCTTTGCAAGCATTACTTGGTCAAGAAATCAGAGTCGGGGCCCGAATAGAGATCACGACCCACCCTCCCCACCCAGTTCAGCCGGGGTGCAGGAGCACCTCGACTGGCTGCCTGCTACTTCGTATCGGAGGAGACTCCGGTCGGAGTTGCGTGTCCATACCTTATTAATAACAATGACTGAAACAGAATAATACACTATGAGAGGTAATTCTCGTTGGTTTGACTATAGTAGGAAAAAGGCAGTAGGTCAAGAGGATATTAAAAAAGGAATTAGTTTCTTCGTTATTTTCACTTTTTAGGAGATCAATATTAAAATCGCCAGCTAAAAAAATATTTTTTGAAGTATTTTCTAATTCATCAAGTAAACTTGATAGGATTATTGAATAGCTATCGATGTTAACGTTAGGAGGCTTGTATGAAACGCCGGCGATTAGCGTGGAAATATTATTTTTTACAATTTCAGCAAATAGAAACTGAGAATCATTACTGTTATAAGTCAGATCATTTTGTACTCTATAAGTATAATTGCTATAGATATACAACGCGATTCCACCGCCGCCATCCTCATTTGGTCTATTCAATAAAATTGGTTCGTGATAGTTATCAAGAAAAAACGAGCTAACGTCGTCTTTTTCTTTTAGCCAAGTTTCGGAAAGGGCGATGACGTCGAAATGAAAGTTAAGTGAGGAGATATAACAAACGAGATCATTAAAATGTTTGCGAAGGCTCCTGATATTGAAATGGATCATAGAAAACTGTATAGGTTTGGTAGTAAGAGAACTAAAACTATCCTCAACAAAGTATTTACATTTCTCTGTCATCGAGTCAACTTTAGTGAATACCTGTTCGTCAGGATCACAAAAATTATCAACAAAATTTGCTTTTGATTTCAAGCAGTTATCAATCTTAAAAGGATTAAATGATAAAGAGTTTATATTTTCTAAATTCCAATGAGGACTGCGGCCGTGTTTTAATTCAAAGATAACTGAGTGGAAATCATTATCATTCAAGGACATGAATGGTAGTGTCCCTTGGAGACATCTTGCGCATAAATGATTATCATAAGAATGTTGTTTTTTTTTTTGCACTAGATGTTAATGTTTTGATGTTGGTTAAGCACTTGAGATGTGTAACTGAGGAACAATACAAGCATTTAATGACTGTAGAATTTGCATAGGGCTTCTTGAGACATATTGTACAAGAATTCCTTTTTGGTTTTGTAGGCATGATCAGATAAGATTACATAAAATATCAGTATTTAAATGATCAATTGATATTAATAATAATGGCAATATCCATCAGAAACAAATCACAAATAATAAGATGTAGTAGATTAAAAATTTTGTTTTGTTTTGTTTTGATTTTTGTTTTAACTATTGACTTAACTCTTTAGTCGAATATGCTTCTAGTGTTCGGCTGTAGAGTAGTTCCACAGTTTTCATCATCCAAGATTCCCAGTGATAGTACGCACCAATGGATGGACAAAGTGAGGTTCATCATGAGACTAGTCCTTCTTGTTAACATCACACCAAACTTAGCCATCAGTGTTAATGATTTTCATCGTTACCCAGCGATGGGTCAAAGTAACTTGCACTTGCACCCAAGAAGCCAAAAGGAACAGAAGACAGTCGATCGCGAGTTGTATGAAGGCGATCCTTTATGACCAAACGATCGAGATTGAAATATGCAATCTTGCCCTCTTTCCCGGCTTGCATCATTTCATCATGTTGTTCGCTCCTTCGTTGAAGCACTCGTGCGGAGACGTCTTCGTTGATAAAAATTCCTGTCCCCTTCAGTTTCTTGCTTGATTTTAGGATTTTTTCTTTATCTTTATAATTCAGTAGTTTAGCTATAGCAACAATCTGTTTGGGTTTGCCATTTTTCCCTTTGCCTGCGCGGTGCGCTCTCTCAACCGCTATGTTATTAGCATCCAGTCCCAGGTTGTTTGTAAAAAGGTCTTTCACCTCCTCCTTGGTGGTTTCCCAGCTTTCATTACGATCTTCTTAAGTTCTCAAGTTGTTTCGTCTACTCTGGTTTTCAAGATAATCTACCTTATCTTCCAGATCATCAAGCTGCTTCCTGAAATTCTCAAGCTTGTTATCAAGAGAGTACACGTCTTGACTTCGACTTTTCAAATCGTCGATCTCCTTTTGTGAAAATTCTAAACTACTCCTAATTTCTTGCATCTCACGCGTTACGGTATCCAGGCGACCGTTAAAGTCGTCCATCAATAGTTTTAGAAAGCTGTGGAAGTTGTCTTCCTGAACTTTCAGCAAGTTCTTAACAACTTCTAGGGTTACTACTGTAGAGCTGTCTTTCTTGGCGTCCGCCATCTTCCCCCTCATGAATAATATCTGTAAATGTTAATATCTGTAAATGTCCTTCAAAGAGTTTCACTGCCATTTTGTCACAGTTTGACAAAGCTGTCTATTTTTGAATTGAAATTTTATCACCAGCATTGTCAGGAATGTCAAAGTGTCTAACCTCCTGTCTGATCGTGATTGCAACTGTTTTGTTCTTGATTAACAGTCCCAGCCTACTTTTTCTTGCAGATTTAGTAAAGATGATTTCTAAAAACATCAGCTAAAACAGCAGGAATTATGGCTACTCACTAGCTTGAAAATTGAATCAAGCAATATTAATTCTTTGACTTCAAGGTTGCACTGGGTAAATAAGTGCCAGCTGTAATGCTTGTTTGGGGAGGGGGGAGGGTGTGGAGGGTGGTGGTGGTAGTGATTGTATATGGTGGTGATGGTGTGTGTATGTGTGTTTGGGGGGTTGGGGGGGGGGGGGGTTGGATGCAATATGGGTGTCTGTGGTATACCTTAGCTTGCATTGCAGTATAGCGAATTGATCATGGTTCAATCATGGTATACAAATAATGCATGAATGCATGAAAAACCTTTTGGCAGAAGGAATCCTTTGGCCATGTTTGACGTGTCATTAATTATAAGTATAGTTAAATTTCATCCCAGAGGGTGGGAACTCCCATATATTTGCTATACAGGTATGTGCTGCCAAACAGGGTATGGTTTTTAGAGATTTAATTTACTCTGGAACATGGTATATAATTAACATAGCTCTTTCTCTTTGGAACTGCATATCTTTTTTTTTTTTACAAAATTGTGTCTGGATGTTGCAATATTGTTGTCCTGTAATTAAGGTACCAAAAGAAATCAGTTGGAAAATCAGATGGACTCTGAATGCTTCATAAAACTGATAACATAAAGGATTACATGTCAAAGTTATAAACACTTCACTGTGATGGGGTACAATCTTTGTGGTATAATAACTGGAACAGAGTAGCGTTTTATGCTTTTTTCCCTGGAACAGGATCAGGATTCGAAGGGCTCAGCAGTACGCCCCCACCCTGCAAAACTGGAAGGAGTACCCCCAGGACTTCGATTTGCCTTAATTCATATTTGATCACTTCATATCACTGATACAACTGATCAGTGTCACCTATTAGGCATAGGAAAGAATTTTTATTTTTTTAGGTCTGGGGTAGGGTATCCTTTCTTGACATTTTGTCTGGGATAGGGTATGGTTTTTGTCTGGGATAGGGTTGCATGCAATTTGGTCGTTTTAGTCTGGGATAGGGGCAGGTTTTGGTCAGTTTTAGTCTGGAATAAGCTACACTTTCTGTCAACACAGAAACAATGCAAATTCCATTCAAAAGTTAGTAAATATTGATTTCAATCATAGAATAATGGAGAATGGGATAGGGTATACATAATGGAGTTTAGTCTGGGATAGGGTGTACAATTCTTAGGTTTAGTCTGGGGTATAGGGTATGAAAAATCAACATTTTAGGTCTGGGATAGGGTCAGGGTTTTGAAGTCCTGGTGGCACACCCTTACCCAAGTTGGGGTGGTAGTACCCCCCCCCCCCTCCCCGGGTATGAAGAACCCTAGCTAGCCCTAGCCCTATAGCTAGCTAGTGTGATCATGCTATAATGAAGGCTTACTTTATATTGCTACTATCTGAATTTTTCCTCATAAAAGGTGCCTGAGGGCTATTTCAGGATATTATATCCACAAAATGATTGTGACACCATAAACCTAAAATTAAAACGTTTAAAATTTAGCACTTTGGAAGTCGTGCAAAAACTCATCAATGCTAATTAAGTTTTGATTGCCTAACCTGGCCACTTTGCTTCCATCATATTGGGATGTCATCGTTACATTTACAGTCATGTGGTACTCTGTGCGAACGACTGACCGGTACGTACATGATCTAGCTAGTAACACCTGACATATGACAACAAGTCACCTTTTATTTATATGACCTTTATATATATATAAAGACATAATAGTAGGATTCTTATGAGAATTTTTTTAAATAGTTACTGGATGAATGCAGGAGGAGGAGGAGGATTCTTATTATAATCATCATCATGATCATTAATTATCATTATTACTAATAGATTGTCAAAATTCAGCTCAGATTATATTGTTTTTATTCATTTTTTCATTAATTGGTTTAGAAGCCTGCAGGCATTTCATATCAAAATGCCATAGATAAAAGAATCCGAACAAAGCTGCCGAATGTGACAATAAGCTATATATCATTAATATGGTGTACCGTCGTACCGTTCGGGCCTTGTGTCGTCATTCAATCGTACCAGCAGACCGATGTTACAGCAGCATCCACACAGGTACTAATCTGAGGATTCAGTTCGTGTCTTGCTCGAGTACCTTCGCGTTCTGTTCGAGTACTTTTAATTTGTTGACGCAACCATGTGCACCAGAACACCAACGTACGATTAGAGTGTATATATAAAGTACTGTATATACTGGCTCGGTACATCAATCATGATCAGTCGAGGCTAAATGTTATATACAAAAGCAATTTAACTGAAGATTTTCTCGAAATCGACTAACGCATTTCTCTGTTATTTCACAGTAAAAAGAAGTTTGCATTGGTACGGCATCTGGTCACAACAAGTGGTCAACAAGTCACCTTAGACAGGATTCTTCTGAGGATTCTTTAAGATGTTATCTTCGTCGTCGTCGTCGTCATCATTACTATCATCATGAGCATCATCACCATTACCATTTTTACGAAATCGAAATTTTAGGTCTGGGATTCTGGGATAGGGTCAGGGTTTTGAGGTTCTGGTGGCACACCCTTACCCAAGTTGGGGTGGTAGTACCCCCCCCCCCTCCCCCCCCCCCCCCCCCTCGGGAGGTATGAAGCACCAAAGCTAGCCCTAGCCCTAGCTAGTGTGATCATGCTAAATGAAGGCTTAACTTTATATGGTATTATCTGAATTTTTCCTCATAAAAGGTACCTGAGGGCTCTTTCAGGATCCACAAAATGATTGTGACACCATAAACCTAAAATTAAAACGTTTAAAATTTAGCACTTTGGAAGTCGTGCAAAAACTCATCAAGGCTAAGTTTTGATTGCCTAACCTGGCCACTTTGCTTCCATCATATTGGGATGTCATCGTTACATTTACAGTCATGTGGTACTCTGTGCGAACGACTGACCGGTACGTACATGATCTAGCTAGTAACACCTGACATATGACAACAAGTCACCTTTTATTTATATGACCTTTATATATATATAAAGACATAATAGTAGGATTCTTATGAGAATTTTTTTAAATAGTTACTGGATGAATGCAGGAGGAGGAGGAGGATTCTTATTATAATCATCATCATGATCATTAATTATCATTATTACTAATAGATTGTCAAAATTCAGCTCAGATTATATTGTTTTTTATTCATTTTTTCATTAATTGGTTTAGAAGCCTGCAGGCATTTCATATCAAAATGCCATAGATAAAAGAATCCGAACAAATCTGCCGAATGTGGCAATAACTATATATCATTAATATGGTGTACCGTCGTACCGTTCGGGCCTTGTGTCGTCATTCAATCGTACCAGCAGACCGATGTTACAGCAGCATCCACACAGGTACTAATCTGAGGATTCAGTTCGTGTCTTGCTCGAGTACCTTCGCGTTCTGTTCGAGTACTTTTAATTTGTTGACGCAACCATGTGCACCAGAACACCAACGTACGATTAGAGTGTATATATAAAGTACTGTATATACGGGCTCGGTACATCAATCATGATCAGTCGAGGCTAAATGTTATATACAAAAGCAATTTAACTGAAGATTTTCTCGAAATCGACTAACGCATTTCTCTGTTATTTCACAGTAAAAAGAAGTTTGCATTGGTACGGCATCTGGTCACAACAAGTGGTCAACAAGTCACCTTAGACAGGATTCTTCTGAGGATTCTTTAAGATGTTATCTTCGTCGTCGTCGTCGTCATCATTACTATCATCATGAGCATCATCACCATTACCATTTTTACGAAATCGAAATTTTAGGTCTGGGATTCTGGGATAGGGTCAGGGTTTTGAGGTTCTGGTGGCACACCCTTACCCAAGTTGGGGTGGTAGTACCCCCCCCCCCTCCACCCCCCCCCCCCCCCCCCCCCCCCTCGGGAGGTATGAAGCACCAAAGCTAGCCCTAGCCCTAGCTAGTGTGATCATGCTAAATGAAGGCTTAACTTTATATGGTATTATCTGAATTTTTCCTCATAAAAGGTACCTGAGGGCTCTTTCAGGATCCACAAAATGATTGTGACACCATAAACCTAAAATTAAAACGTTTAAAATTTAGCACTTTGGAAGTCGTGCAAAAACTCATCAAGGCTAAGTTTTGATTGCCTAACCTGGCCACTTTGCTTCCATCATATTGGGATGTCATCGTTACATTTACAGTCATGTGGTACTCTGTGCGAACGACTGACCGGTACGTACATGATCTAGCTAGTAACACCTGACATATGACAACAAGTCACCTTTTATTTATATGACCTTTATATATATATAAAGACATAATAGTAGGATTATCATTATTATTAATAGATTGTCAAAATTCAGCTCAGACTATATAATTTCTTATTCAGTTTTTTCATTAATTGGTTTAGAGGCCAGGCATTTCATATCAAAATGCCATGGATAAAAGAATCCGAACAAGTCTGCCGAATGTGGCAATAACTATATATCATTAATATGGTGTACCGTCGTACCGTTCGGGCCTTGTGTCGTCATTCAATCGTACCAGCAGACCGATGTTACAGCAGCATCCACACAGGTACTAATCTGAGGATTCAGTTCGTGTCTTGCTTGAGTACCTTCGCGTTCTGTTCGAGTACTTTTGTTGACGCAACCATGTGCACCAGAACACCAACGTACGATTAGAGTGTATATATAAAGTACTGTATATACTGGCTCTGTACATCAATCATGATCAGTCGAGGCTAAATGTTATATACAAAAGCAATTTAACTGAAGATTTTCTCGAAATCGACTAACGCATTTCTCTGTTATTTCACAGTAAAAAGAATTTGCATTGGTACGGCATCTGGTCACAACAAGTGGTCAACAAGTCACCTTAGACAGGATTCTTCTGAGGATTCCTTTTGCTGTTATCGTCGTCATCATCACAGGCTCGCAACATGGTATATGGGATCAGGGATCAAGCTCCAAATTATGGCCAGGATCAGGGATCAGAGGCCAGGGCTCAGGGATCAAATGGGTGGGATCAAGGATCAGGGACATTGGGTCAGGATCAGGGATCAGCTCAGTTTTTTGCACCAAGGATCAGGGATCAAAAATTTCTAAAAATATGGGCAAAAATATGGGCTCAGGAATCAAAATTTCCATAAAAACCCGGGATCAGTGAGACGAAGATATACCATGTTATGAGCCTGTCATCATTACATCATCATGATCATCATCACCATTATCATTATCATTTCTTAGTCAGCTTTTTCATGAATTGGTTTAGAGGCCAGGTATTTACATATCAAAATGCGAGCAAAGTGCCATGGATAAAAGAATTCGAACAAAGCTGGTCATGATCAGTAGAGGTTAAATGTTGCATTTACAGCGCGCGCGGCGGGGGTATTATATAAAGGCAATTTAACTTCAGATTTTCTCAAAACAAATTTTTCATTATTTCGACCACAACCATTAAAAGCTGTTGACAAAATTTAAAAAATTGTTTAGGCGACCGGTCTGAGAAGTCAGTTGATACACTTGCGTGAATAAGAGGGATATATCGGATAAACCCAAGTGACACAAAAACTAAAAGAAATGTATTTTCAATAACTCTAGGTTGCCTGTTGTCACAAAGATACGTTGGGTGTTAATTCGAATATCCGCGCATACCGGACGGCCGATATATGTCGTTCTGATTCACTGTAATCACGTTATATTTTAATAGGGTTATGCGGATTGCTCACCCAGTTTGCCTGCATATTTTATTGGTACGTGTATTAGCTACGTATATACGCTACTACGGCCAGCTAGATTACGTTTAAAAGTGCATTCATGTTTATATATGTAGAATCCAGGCTGGTTTTACGCGTCATGTTATGATCAACACATTTAGTCCCAAGGCTTATATATTTTTTTGCATCAATTTGCTCCCCACTTGTTAACGCGCAATGGACGACCTTCAAAAATGGCGGCCTAGTACGAGACCAAAAAGGCATTGATACCAGAAAATAAGCAAGACGATACTTCTGTTGCTATCAAAGACGATGTGTTCCTCTTCCTTTTAGAATATCTATGTTCTATGTATTTTATAGGATATACTTAGACTCATTTGATGCCATGATGATTTTGGAGGCCTTTCTGGCCTCGTTCTCGTGAACAATGAGCCCGCCATTTTTGAAAGTCGTCTATGACGCAGAAAATGTTTTCAGGAGTATTATCCCGTGATTTTAAGGCCTTTGATACACATAGCCTGAAGGTATTCAAGTGTTAAAGAAATGTGATGGTAAAATTCCTCTGGCCACGCTCAATTGTGCGAAATTGATGATACTGGTGAATGTAGAAGGACAAAAAGCAGGAATTTTTTTTGGTTATTTCGTTGGCTGATATACAGTCATTTTAGAACTGAAACGTCGCTGACGTGGTTTCAAGCCTACGCGACTCGACTGAAAGGATTGATAATAATATAATATTTGCTCTGAATTATTGCATCGCCGAGGATTGCATTGAGGGCTTAAGCCATCCACATTCGCGACCATTGAGATCCAGTTTATAGGTTGATCTGCGAGGTTGTGTGGTAGCAATTCTTTTGACCATATATACGCACACGTTTTTGAACCGCTTTATCTTATCTTGTGTGTGTGGGTGTCGGGAGGAGGGGTAGTAAAGTTGATGGGAAATTTTATCCATTTTGTCACAGCTAGTTACGCCTCGTGCTCCTAAGCTTTTTGTCTCTTGCTCTTCATTTTCCGTCGTGCTGGTTTCACAGTACAGAGACGGATGCGCATTTTGTTGCTTAAATAGAAAACAACCGTGAATAGTGGAATCACCTTTAGGTCTGAGAACCATTTTGAAATAGGTGTATATCACTTCTCAGAAACATGGGCGCGCATTTTATATTCCTTAAATGAAAAGCGTACAGTGTTGAGTAGTTTTCATAAAGTCCTTGATGGTTTGCTTATCAATCATGATTTATATGAAATACCACTGAACTGAGAAACATAAAGTGCACGCGTAAATAAATTTAAATTTAAAGATTAAATTTAAAGATATTGAAAGGTCTTTTCGGATTGGGCGTGACCCTGACTGGATTAACAGGAAGTGATATCACAGGAAAAACATCAAAAGAACACTAAAAATAGTACACGATGGACTCCTTTTTGTTTTTCATACACTAACTGAAATAATCAGGACATGCTGCAGTTCTTGCTTTCGATTTTAACGCACTAAAAGATACCAATTCGTTTACTTTTACGTCTGAGACATTCATATCGGGTATGTCCCAAGACGAACAGACCCATGACATTGCTTTTCCTTACCAGATAAAAATAAATTTCGGAAAAAATAATTTTTTTAACATGATAAAACCGTACTGAATAACATTCCAATTAAGGATAATTTTTTCAAACTAGCCTTTTACGGTGATTATCGGAGAATGGACAAACTACCAGATAACGTTGATTTTCCTAAACGGATAATTCGGGATAATTACAGGATAATTTTAGTTTTCCTGCATCGGAAAAACTCGGGAAAATTCCACATTTACCTCTAGTTATCCAATTTAGGATACTTTTGGAAAACTAGCGTTTTACGGTGATTATCGGAGAATGGGAAAACTACCAGATAACGTTGATTTTCCTAAACGGATAATTCGGGATAATTACAGGATAATTTTTAGTTTTCCTGCTTCGGGAAAACTCGGGAAAATTCCACATTTACCTCTAGTTTTCCAATTCAGGATAATTTTGGCAAACTAGCGTTTTACGGTGATTATCGGAGAATGGGAAAACTACCAGATAACGTTGATTTTCCTAAACGGATAATTCGGGATAATTACAGGATAATTCTAGTTTTCCTGCTTCGGGAAAACTCAGGAAAATTCCACATTTACCTCTAGTTTTCCAATTCAGGATAATTTTGGCAAACTAGCGTTTTACGGTAATTATCGGAGAATTGGAAAACTACCAGATAACGTTGATTTTCCTAAACAGATAATTCGGGATAATTACAGGATTATTCTAGTTTTCCTGCATCGGGAAAATTCGGGAAAATGCAAGCTTGATACTTTACAGGATAATGCAGGAAAATCCCAGGAAAATTACAAGATAATTTCCTGTTTAGGAAAACGCAGGATAATTCAGGAAAATTCCGAATTTTCCGATAGTTTTCTAAATTGGGAAAATTCAGGAAAACGCGAGCGTTTTTGCCGTGCTAGTAGTGAATAATTATCATAAGGATCATATTGATTTATATTTATGTTATGCACAGCTTTCATGTAAATAAGTGTTAACTTTTGAAATAATGTGTCAAATAAAGATTTTTATTATTATTATTATTATTAAGGAAATTGGGAATCTATTACAAGAAACAACGAGAAACTATAGATAGATATCATAAATAAAAAGAGAACTAATCCAGATAACTATCTCCATGTTTTTGGCTATAAAGAATATATCACTGTGCCGCTCAAATTAAATAAAAAAGCGTTTTGTAGCATTGCTTACTGCTGGGTATGATACGATGATAGATTTGTTCAAGGCCAGGATTCAATGCAGCACAGGTATTTCCTGTCCCGCTGTTCAAGTATTTGATGAGACTACAAACTTCCAAAACAATCCATTTGTGATTATTAATTTTCCTAAATTGACTTTAGTACAAGTAGCGCGAAGACGTAAAATTTGGTAGTTTTTGTTGACCCTCTACTATGGACCGTCGACTGTGGACCCTCGACCCTTGACCAAAAGGCAAACTCCTGTTGGTCTGACTCTTGCTCAATCATAGATCACATTTAGACTCGCAAATCTAAGCATTTCGACAAGTTTAACTGCAAATAATAAACAGCATCACGACCAGCAGAGTGCTTGGTATACTTTTTTCCTAGAATTTGACATGTCCTAAATCGTTACTTCGGTTGTATATAAATTACACCTTTTTTAAAGTCAAAGGCAGCTATGTAGTTGGGCTGTTCGTGGTCAAAGGTGGCCTGCGAAGAAGTCATGCCACCGCACCAAATAACTTGTGATGCTTCAAAGTTTTTATTATTTTCATTTCAAAGCAAAACTGACCGAAGAATTTGCTGCAGTATAGAAGATTGAGCCAAAATTTTGTGCAGCGAGTTCTATGGCGCGATCCATCGAGGACTTTCAAAATCATATGATCGCCAAATTTATAAACTCCTTTTCTTAAATTGGGATCAGAAAAAATTACAGAAATTGAAAAAAAAAATTAGTTGACGAAAAATTGTTACCAACGTACTCACGGAGGTCCCGGAGTACAGAGCATGAGTCTCAGTTGTTTTTAAAAAAGTTTTGATTTTATTAAAAACCATTCTCTGTTTGGTTGTTTGCTTTTAAGTTTTAACTTTTTATACAGGTTTGTAGTAGACCTAACGAAATGGCATAATCTTAATAAAAGATAGTCAGATGCAAATAAAACCATCACTAATCGGTTTCACTGCCGATACAGCTAAGAAGTTTTGATTTTACTCTTCATGTGATTTTTAGAAATATGCATTAAAAACAAAAGCTCGAATTTAGTGAAGTTTATGTTAATTTTTCATTTTTTTTTCCGGTCAAGTCCATGTTTTACAGATTTTTTTCGGTCAAGTCCATGTTTTACAGATTATTTTTTCAGTCCCGCCAGTCCATGTTTTACAGATTGTTTTTGTTTATGTTTATGTTTATTTCGCTTCGCCTTAGTAAACAAACAAACAAACAGACAAACAACAAAAATACAATAAAGGCAGGGACACCACAATAGTGTGACCAATTACTGTGGGCCCAAGTCCAGTCCATGTTTTACAGATTGGTTTTTTTCAGTCCAGTCCATGTTTTACAGATTTTCTCAGTCCAGTCTATGTTTTACAGATTTTTTTTTTCAGTCCAGTCCATGTTTTACAGATTTTTTTTTCAGTCCAGTCCATGTTTTACAGATTTTCTCAGTCCAGTCCATGCATGTTTTACAGATTTTCGATCCAGTCCAGTCCAGTCCAGTCCCTGTTTTACAATATGCCGATTTATTTTCGATGACCCTCCCCAAAAAATTCCAGCCCACCCTCCCTCATTCAAAACCGCGTACAGTCCCTTATGAATTATTCAGTTACAGTGAAATAAAAAATAAAATAAAAACAAAATTCAACAATGTTTGTTTTCAAAGGAGAAAGCGATTAAAGTTCGTCTGGTGGTAACTAATGTGAGCCATGTTGGTCAAGTGGAAATCGAGTACAAAGGGTCGCCCCGTGTAAGGTAATCCGGAATCCGGAATCCAAGAAAAATATGACTTTGGAATCCGGAATCCGAATCTTGGGATCCGGAATCCAGGCATTTTAATGATTGGAATCCAGAATCCAGAGTTTGGAGTTCAGAACTGGAATCCAGAAGGCCATGATAATTCTTGCTTTTTTCCCATCCCTCCCCTCCTCTGTGAGCTGTTAATTCATTGTATTATAGAGCGCTTCAAGAGAGCATATTTATGCTCTCTTGAGCGCTTACAATATATCCGTGAAAAAGTTAGCGAACTAAATTGTACTAAATAGCACGAAATCCTTTGTTTTGTATTGTTTAATCAGTGCAAATTAGTGCAATTCCTTACAACGCTTTTCACGGATATATTGTAAGCACTCTATCTGTCATCAAGTTCATATAATTTATAAAGACCACCGGGAGGTTTGTTGGCATACCGTTATTGACATCAATGAACAAACCGGTAGCTGGTGTCAAAAATATATGATGAAATAAGTTTATGGGTGACCGTTTGTCAATAATATACAAAATTAGAAAGAAGAAAAACAAAACAAGAAGCGACTCAGTTTAGAGCAGTCAGCACCAACCCGTCTGGAAGGTGTTAGCTTTTCCGCGAGAAGAACTACAAGGTTCGCCATTCATACAGAACTGGCAAAATTAGAAACTGAAGCACCGATGAACAAATCAAACCAATTACTCGTATTATTTCTAACGAAAGTGAAAAACTCAGAGATAGCAGTATTGTACGTTCGATCTAGCTCGCCTTTTGTGTATTGATTGTGAGGACTGAACAATGGATTCTTACTGTAAGTACGACATTCTTTGTTTTGTTTTGTACGCGATGAGCGCGGGGCTCAAAATGTATATAAAGGTACGGTAATACGAGCAACAAAATCACTCAACTTGTCTCGCAACATTGCTGCGAAACGAGTTGAAGAGCGATGCTGCCCGTTTTACCACCCGAAAACAAACTTGTCTCGCAACAAAATTATTGTTGCAGGTTGAGAGAATCCTGTATTCTCATTGGCCCCTAAAATCATTTGCTGCAACACAAGTTGAGCCGAGGTGGTAATACGAGCAACATTTTAAAATTTTGTTGCAAGAAGTAGAACGACCTTCTACTTTCTGCAACAAAATTTCTCAACCTGCAACAAACTATTTTGTTGCGAGACAAGTTTGTTTTCGGGTGGTAAAACGGGCAGCATCGCTCTTCAACTCGCTTCGCAGCAATGTTGCGAGACAAGTTGAGTGATTTTGTTGCTCGTATTACCGTACCTTAAATGAGAAATGTTTATCAATTAGACAACAGAAAGCCGCGCGCCCATTGCGTTATAGACGCACTTGAGAAAATATAAAGAACTCTTCACAAACTAAAGTCGCACTCGGCTACGCCTCGTGCCACTCTTACGTTTGTTAATCGTTCTTTATATTTTCTCTCGTGCGTCTATAACGCAATGGGCGCGCGGCTTTCTGTTGTCTAATTTATTTATAACAGAGCCTAGAACGTTAAAAACGGAGCCGTGCAGCCCATGGGGAAATAGTTCATAGTTCAATCAGAGCGCGCGTTATATGTGTCGCCATCTTAAAAACGAACAATTTGAAAAAGACGATGACGAAGATAGAGCGCGCGCAGTGCAGCCCATGGGCAAATAGTTCATAGCTTTCTGGCCAATCAGAGCGCGCGTAAGATTTTAGCTATGTTATAATCATTGTTATTACACGTGCACGTCAGTGATACATTGAAAGTTTCATTAAAGTGTGTTAGCGCGAAGATTGGGCATTAGTGCTGCTTGGTGTATATTAAGTTACTCAAAATAAAGGAAATGAACAAATAATGATTTAGGTATTTTAGCCAACGAAAACAGCCACAGAAATTAAAAGTCAAAATACTGCGAACTATGCATGATTACAGCGAGTAAAATATTTCGCCACTACATCAACTGTTTTCTTAAGAATTTTATGCAACACTTATAAAATCCGGCATAACTTCCGACATCGGATGTTTTGTTCGTATGACTCTCTAGCTCGTATGAAAAAGCAAGACTTCTCAAAATGAGAGGTATGTGTTCTCATTCTTTTATAACATATTCGTGCATTTGCGTACGTATACTTGATTATGGTACATAGTCTTGCATAGAAAATACATTTCTTGGCCAAAGCTTTAAAATGTATTTTCTAGCTTCTTGAAAACTATTAAAAGTTTTGGAATCCGGAATCCAACCACTGGAATCCGGAATCCATTGACTAGAATCCGGAATCCGAGCGACTGGGATCCGGAATCCGGGCCATAGGATCCGGAATCCAGCCTAGCTCCGGATTACCTTACATGGGGCGAAAAGGGACCTGGGGAGCAGTCTGTGATAATTCTGGCAGGGGTATAAACGCTGCTCATGTGATCTGTCGAATGCTTGGTTACAAAGCAGCCGTAAATCAAATTTATGACATTGAAGGAGAGACAACAACAAAAATGATCATGTATGATGTGCGATGCAATGGTAACGAAAAGTCGATTGCACAGTGTCCTCACAACGGATGGTGGAAGGTATCGTCTTATTGCACGTATAAACGACTTGCTGGTGTGGTTTGTCAGGTGGCTAAAGGTAAAAATTAATGACATTTAAAAATGTCAATAAAATTATCTAATTACAAATAAAAAATACTAGAACGTAAAGAATGTATAGAACGCATAGAACATATAGAACGTTTCGCACGTATAGAACGCTTAGAACGCCTAAAAAGTATAGAACGCTTAATGTATAGAACGCTTAGAACATAAAGAATGCTTTGAACATATAGAACGCAAAACAAAATTGTCACGAAAAAGCTACGTCACAAAAAGTTCCTTGCCAAAATTATTACAAGACCACAAAATCACTGAAAATATGAAATGCATAGAAAAGTGTCGCGCAACAGTAGTCAATTTACAGTTAGCAGTACATCAGTTGGACTAGCTTGTCGGCGTCACGTTGCTTATCTTGTCATTCTCATGCTTCAATGAATGCAAAAGTAAAGAAGACAGAAGTCTATAAAAGTATGTCCAAGCTGTTCATATCAAATTTCTTATAGTACATCTTAATTTATTGAGGCATGGCAGCTCTTCACTCATTAGGTTCTCAATGAAAAATGTGTAATCTTACAAAGTCGGTAAACCACTTAGCTCAGATTGCACATTTCCTAGAATTCCGTTTGGTGTTTGCAAAACAGTCCTCTGCTGAACGTCAATCCCTCGTATGAACTATACTCAGGAGAGTTTCAGTTTGAATTCATGGGCCTTGTCTCTAAAACAAATATTTTTATTCACAGAATGATTTTAACGAAAACGTATAGAAGACGCAAAGGGAATTGTCCTTGCCAAATGCCACTTTGCGTATATTTTTTTATTTTATTTATTTCCGTTTCTGATGAAAAAGCGATTAAAGTTCGTTTGGCATTGAAAGCTTTTAAAATTACAGCTCTTCCACCAGTTCAAGTTCGTTTAGCTGGAGGAACGTCACCCAATTCTGGTCGACTTGAAGTCAGGTACCATGGTGCGTGGGGTACTGTATGTAGAAGAGGATGGTACATGAAAGACGCAGAGGTGGTGTGTCGTATGCTTGGTTACTCTGGAGTACAGGAATACATAACCACCAACTTTACACCCGTCAAAGGGATAATATGGCTGTGGTTTGTGGTCTGCACTGGAAGAGAAATGTCCATTGCCAACTGTAGTCATAATGGATGGGGACGTGCTTGGTGTCACCATAGCAGTGACGTTGGTGTCACCTGCAAGATGGGTAAGTTCTAAAGAAACATGATTTATTGATTATTTTCATATCTTCTAGTTGTTCGTTCAACCTACACATATATCCGACATACACAATTACATGTATAACACTTGTGGCGGGCTTCTTGTACTTTTGCAGTCGCTGCTTCCGTCCTGTCATATCATGATTGCTTATACTTGCTTATACTAGAACTAAAATTATTCTTAGCTGTAGTCATCAAGCTAAGAATGCCGGATGACCGAATCCCAAGACGTCTGCTTAACTGGGTCCCTTTGCACAGGTTGTTTCGTGATGATTTACAACATCTTCTTGGAGAGAGTTACAGTCTAGATGACGGAGCAAGGATTGCTACCAATCGTGCTGGCTGGCACCGTCTCCTACAGTCCATTGTGACGCAAGAGGATCGTGAGCAGGCAGATTCGCCTTGCGAATGAAGACCTGCCCAAGGTACAGAAGTTCCTTTTACCATGATAATTGTGAAAATGACGAGTGAAAGAAAGGTCTGTTTTAGAAAAGGGACATTGGCAATCAGTGAGATGATTTATAAACTTCCACACAGTGTGTATCTAGTGATGTGCGTACGGATATGCATGTTATATACTCGCGTCATTTTCAATATCTGATTATTTGAGCATTTTTAAAGGCTTACTTTGTTGAACGTCCCAGGTCCCTTTGTACTAAATTTCTATTTGACCAACATTGCTTACTTTAGTTCCCACCAGACGATTTGATTTGTATTCGTACACATATACAGAGGAAATATTTATTATAAGTAATACCATGACCCTGAGGGATATTAGTGATTAAATGTCCCCAAAGCCTCGGGAGGTTTAGTTTAGGTTTACTAAACATCCTGAGGCTGAGGGGACATTTAATCACTAATATCCCGAAGAAGTCATGGTATTACTTTGTAATACCATGATCATCGAGGAAATAAGCAAAATTAAAAACTAACCACACCCTATTTCCATTGTTTAATGTAGGTTTTGAATTTCGGGTGAAGACCCGGGACAGGTTTTGAATTTTGAATTCAAGACCTGCATCAGATTTTTTGCCAAGTTACTAGTCATGCCATACACACATTACACACATTTGAGAAGTTTTACCTTCAATGCACTACATTTGAAATTTTAGACACACACTAGAAGTCAGAAGGTCTTAAAATTTAAGGAATTGACTATTCTGATCTTAAAAAAATCGCAAATGATATCTTACGCATCGACCCTACCGAGCCTCGAACCCTCAACTCGTAGCGCGTGCGTGTAATACACCATATTCGTATTCTTTGTATTGGACTGGAACTAGCTTGTAATAGAGGCTTATGCGGGGGAATCTTTTCTAATCCAAATACTTTCAGTGATATTTCCTGCATGAGCCTCTTTTGCATGCTAGTTCCAGTCCAATATTGAGAATACAATTAAGGTCTACACCTTGTGGGTCAATAACATTTTGACCATGTGTTACGTAAAATGTTATAAAATATGAGTCCATACAACGAAAACCATGGTAACTTTCTTAAATTATACAAACACTTTTTCATATGTTTAAAGAAACACTTTGCAATATTGTTAAAAACAATTGCTAGAGTTTCTTTTTTATATATATTTCATCATAGCAAATGACAGTGGTAATAAAACGATAGTAACTATTATAAAATAGCTATGATATACCACGTGCTCTGATTGGCCAAGGGACGCGTGTCGCGCGTTCTCTATGAGAACACACAGCACGCGCGCGCACATTTTCAAACTTGCTCCAACTAAAAAAGAAAATAAAACTTCAATTGTATTTTATAAAAGATATAGAAAACTACGCCTCGCGCTTCTCCTAACACTTCTCCCGTCTTCTTACAATTCCCGCATGCTTCTATAACTCAACATAGCATGCTGCCTCGTTTTCTATTTCTACAGAAATGTCATTAATCCTTACCTTTATCTACCTGACAAACCACACCAGCAAGGTATTTATACGAGCACCCTGCATTCCACCATCCATCGTGAGGACACTCTACAATCGACTTTTCTTTACCACTGCAATGCACATTTCCCATGAGCATTTTTGTTGTTGTCTTTCCTTCAATGTTGCGAATGTAATTTATAGCTGCTTTGTAACTAAGCATTCGACAGATCACGTGAGCATCGTTTATATCCCAGTAATTTTGAATATCACAAACTGCTCCCCAGGTCCCTTTGTACTGGATTTCCACTTGACCAACATGGCTTACATTAGTTCCCACCAGACGAATTTTAATTGCTTTTTTCCGTCTGAAAACAAGAAATATATTCTCCGAAAATAAAAAGCTTTTGTCGATTGTTTATTCAATATTACTCTTTGTAACTTCAAAAACTAGAACACCCGTAAAACACAGTTGGGACAAAGGGACGTCGAGCAAAACCAAACGGCAAAGCTGAAAGAAATAAGTAATTTAAATCCCTATTTATACGACAACATTTTTATGGCACGCCACCTCTAATTCTAGACACGAGGGCCAAACATTTTTTTCCACTTTAACCGCTATTACACATTTATTGCCATATCTATTTTTAGGTTGCAGGAACTTCTTTATATTTACCGCCTGGGTTGTAATCCTGCAACCTTCCACCTTTTTTTTATGTCTACTTGTAATTTATATGCATTATTTCGTGGTAAATAAACCCCTGAGCATTCGACATATCACGTGAGCATCGTTTAGATCCAAGTAGTATCCACAACAACAATTCGGGAGAACCGCAGATTAGGGTATGTATGTTTACATCCCAGCTATGGACATAGCCATTCCAACTACAGACTGCTCCCCAGGTCCCTTGGTACTTGATTTCCACTTGATCAACATGGCTTACATTAGTTCCCACAAGACGAACATTAATCGCTTTTTCTTCTGAAAACAATCACTGCCGGACAATCAAATCACTTTCATCGCATATTGCTTAAAAATTACTTTTAATTCCACATCCATCTAGCATTAATAAGTTATTAATCGAGCGTGAGGTATGTATGGGAAAAAATCAGACCAAGGTGTAATATTTTCCAGTACAGACCTAGTAAAGATGAATAATAAATCGTTTATTATATGGGCTATTTTAGTTCTTTTGTCCATTTCCGGTGTTTTGGTGATTTTGTTCTGGTACACGAGCGCGCACTTTTTTCCAGATACTTTGTGAAAATTATCGATTTAGCTGAAAGAACAATATAATCAAACAAACTTCAGCACAAAAACTGAAAGCACTATATATATTTGAAATTTTTTACAAGTAAACGATTTCGTTGATTCTATTTCCTTTTATTAACGAAAGCTACATGATCAACATATATGTCAATTCAATCAGTCTTTTATTTTTTTAGCAAAATTCTGCCTAAAACTCCATAGAACAACCTCGTTTCATAGCGACAACCTCGTAGCTCATACTTAAAAAGTATAACTGATCAAAATGTGTTAAATTTGCTTGTTTGTTTTTGTTTGCTTGTTTGTTTGTTGCTTTGATTTTGTGTATTGTTAGTTGGTTGGTTGCTTTTTTAATTGTTGTTGTTGTTAACTGCTGTTGTTGTTGTTGAAAAAAAATCACGTGAGCATCGTTTCTATCCCAGTTTGTATGACAAACTGCTCGCCAGGTCCCTTTCTACTTGACTTACATTATTTCCAACCAAACGAAATTTAACCGCTATATTTTTCCTCTGAAACAACACTGTCAGATATAAGAAAAATTAGGCAAAGTGGCATTTTGCAAGGAAAAAGTCTTTGTGTCTTTAGTACGTTTTCGTTAATATCTTTCTGGGAATATGAAATATTTGTGCGCAAATAGTATTTTTATGTTTTATCTTGGCTGTATTTATTTGAGCGTTATCTAGAGCTACACATGAAAGCTAGTTCTTTTTTTTAATTGCTAGCTACAAAGAAGATCTCCATGATTTTTTACGTTGTACTGAGTTTACAGCATGATTTACAATCCTCCCTCCCCCTCGGGACTTACTTACGGTATCCCTTCCGAGTAGTCTAGCACAAAAAAAAAAAAAAAAAAAAAAAAAATGGCGGACATTCGAAAGTCACGAAAGCGAAAAGAAATCACAGATATTATGGAGTTTTTGGCTTTCAAAAATGTTGAGAAGCAAACTATGACTATGTGTAAAATCATGCTTATGAAAGGTACAGTCCAGCAATATTTTTATTATTATGTTAAAACAAGGCAGTCGCAAGTTTTTTTTTTGTTTTTTTGTTGTTTTTTTTTTTGCGTTTAGCACTATTTGATTTATCTGTTAAATCTAAAAAAAGCCGAATAAAAAGTTTGTTTTCTCGGCTATCGTCTATTTCTCGTTTATCATTCTACAGCCAGCGCGTTGCGTGTTATTGCCGATAAAGCACTCACATCAATCTCTAACTCCTAAATAATAAAATGAAAACACCCTTTTTACCACATGTACAATTAATCAGTTTCTCGCTTTATGATTGGTTGAAAACGGTGGTAAATAAAAGTCCATATCAGCAATTTACGTCATAATTTTGATGGTCAAAATACGCCTCGTGAGTCCATAACATTTTGACCATTTAAAAGGAAAAAAAAAAGGTTATTTTTTTTTTAATTTTTACTTTCGAAGAGCGGAGAGTGCATTGGTTGCCCGATTCTCCCGAGCCAGGAGCTCGTGTTTAAGCTTTCAAAGTTGCGCCTTCTACCCCTTCTATCCATCAGTGCTCCTTTTTAAATTTACGGGTATTTAAATTTTAAAGCTAGTTAACGCTACACGGAAAGGAAAGAAGTTGAAACAAGGATGTGAAGTCACTGGGATATATGTATACAGGTTATAAAAACACAATGTAATTGTTTTAAGGTGTCAGGGTACCCCTAGCGACCGGTATGCGTTTAACTCTATATTACGCAAAAACTTTTAGTCTAAATCCCATTAAAGTATACATTTTTAGAAAGATGAATAAATGTAGAAACTATTTCTATTATTTTTATCGTAAAATGATTTTTTCCTTTTAGGTTAGTCTCTGATGGATATTGGGATATTAAAGATGCTCATGTTATCTGTCGAATGCGTGGTTACAAAGCAGCTGAAAATAGAATTCGGCTCATAGAAGGAAAGAAAACAACAAAAATACTAATGTACAATGTGGGATGCAGTGGTAAACAAAAGTCGATTGCAGAGTGTTCTCACAAGGGATGGTGGAATGTAGGGTACTATTGAACGTATAAAACAACAACAACAAATAACAACAATATGAACAACAATAAAACTAAAACTAAAGTAACAATCAGTACGCCGACGACATTTTCAAACAACATAAACTAAGAAACTTCTTCAATATTTGATTTTCAGCGGAAAAAGCGATTAAAGTTCGTCTCGTGGGAACTAATGTAAGTCATGTTGGTCAGGTTGAAATCCAGTACCAAGGGACCTGGGGAACAGTTTGTACTTATTACCATTCGTATCCCTGGGATATAAACGATGCTCACGTGATCTGTCGAATGCTTGGTTACAAAGCAGCTGTAAATCGAATTGTCGAAATTGAAGGAGATATGGATAAAAGCCGAGTTTCTAGGTATTTATCTGCCTTATTATATGATTGAGGTTTTCACACAAAAGCGATTCAAAAAGACAATCACTAATTAGATCATTGTTACCGAATTCCCAGAAGGAAACCTTAAATAATTGTTTTTCAATTCTATTCAGACAAACACTAACGAACTTCATGATAACACACAAAATTTTTTGTTGTTGTTGAGAAGATTCCATCAGTTAGCTCAGTAGTATAGTGGTTAAAAGCGGGTATAGGAGTACAGAAAGTCTCGGGTTCGAATCTCTGTCATTTATCAAAGACTTTTTTCCACCAAAAATCGCTACTTAGTATATTTCTAAGAAAATTTCTAAAGGCGGTGAAATACGAGACTCAAAAACCCTTAACTTGTCGCGCAACATTGTTGCGTTGCAGGTTTTTGATCGATATTGCGCGTTTTTCACCTCGCGATCTCAATTTTTTTGTTGCGTGACAAGTTGAGATCGCGAGGTGAAAAACGCGCAACATCGATCAAAAACCTGCAACGCAACAATGTTGCGCGACAAGTTGAGGGTTCTTGTGTCTCGTATTTTGCCGCCTTAACTCTTGGTGTCCACACATAAATCATCTAAGGAAGTATGGAACGAAATAATAAATTCAAGTGATGCATCTAGATAAACCCCGGGAATTATAAATTAAAGTGATTTATACAGATACATCCCGGAGAAGCTCTATATAAAACCCTTGAATATATAATCATCGTGAATTTAGTGATATAAAGTCCTATGAATAACAAAGAAAACAGACTCAATCATACAATAATAGCTGATATTGCCAAGCAATTCAGCATGCGACACACCAGCGTATACAGATTCTCGTTCATACCACCGGACCAAACGTCATTGCGAATGATATTAAGAGAACGAAAGGACCGTCTATGTAAACTGTGAAAATGTGAACGACGTACTGTGTATAAATAGCAACAAAAGTTATTGAGCTTGTTTAGAACTGTAGAAGAAAAGACTCGTCATTAATGCTCCTTCTTATTTGTTAAGCTGTGCACCCTACAATATGTGCAATACCTTTACCGCTAATTACATAACTTTGTGCGTAATGCTGATATTAATAATTATGAATTCAAATTATAACAGACTACACTTGATTTACAGTAGGGTTTTTGTGTATAATTTTCTTAGGCGCGTTCTGATTGGCTAGCTATGTTTCCATCAAAGAGGAAAAGCAGTGGCTAACACGAAAATGTCGACATTGTAAAATATATCTCTTATAAAATCAAACGCTTATGATATAGGCGGTGTAGAGCACTACTTCAAAAGGAAATAAAGCAATCGGCTACACCTCGTGTTTCTAGAACTAAAAATCCTCACTTAGTAATTTATATTAGTTCTTTTTTTATAATTCATGCCGATTTTCAAAAATATCTCTCAACCGTAAGTAAATGTCCGCAAGAACAATAGACATTTTACGCGACGATTAATAAGTTGTAGTCTAAGTTATGTCACAGTAGGCATTCCCGAGTTTTATTTGGCAAAATAATCGTTTTCAATGCTAACAAAAGAATACAAAAAACGTCTATATTGCTGGGTTTTCTTCATATTGGCATTACGTTCGCAAACAGAAAACCGGGCAGTTGTTTCTTGTTGTGAATTATTGCCTACATGCTTTTGCATGCTAGTTCATCGTCATCATCATCATCATCATCGTCATCAGAATTATCACTTTATTTCAATTTCTAACCAATAGAGATACATTACCTTATATTTCAAATAATTTACATTAATTTTACGTATCTACATTTCTACATTTCTAAATATTACACATTTACAATGATATTTTACATGTTGCTGTACGTTACGATTCAGATTGGTCATTGTAATATATTGTGATTGTATTTATACACTCAACCACAAAAATTCTGCAAATTTTAGATTAATAGGTATATATACAAAAGTATACAAAATATACCTAAAACCACCAAAGAAATTATGGGATGGCTTCAAAAGTATATTTTTGTGGTTCTCCAATGTCAGTGCTTAACAAAAAGCATGCTTTGAAAGGCATCCGATAATTGCTGCGAGCGAAGCGAGTAGCCTCCTATTCGGAACACAGTGTAATCTGTGGATATCACTAGACGAATAGTAGATACGTACGATCCGCGGTTCAAGTCCATACCGTATCGAGAGTCGATTCAAGGATGTCACTAGACGAACACGCGATACATTTGATCAGCGGTACAAAAGATAATAGAAGGACAAAGGCAAACGCTAATAGCTGTTGACAGACAAATTAAAGGTCTTTACTACCGCGGCTTGTTGAACTACAGGCAACCAGTGTATGCGTCTTGTTAAAAAGTTTATTATTAAACGACAACATGTCAATCGCTCTTACTCTAGCGGCAGCTAATCTAAAAGTGTCCTTTTTAAGCCGATTTTGGGCTCCCTTTTACAGGGGCACGAGTGAACGCATGAGTGCGTCTAGTTCAATATTGAAGGTCAACTAGCAGTGTTCGTCAAACAACGCACAGGAGATAGACAAGAAACATTTGATATATCAGACAAAGCGGTGTACTTTCGTGAGTTTTAGGGGAACAGTTCTGCTAACGTGGATACACCAGCTGTTTTCTGCTCGCAGCACTTCACTTTCTATTAGAAATAGCTAGTTTTAAATATTTATTTAACATATATATCGATATATCTAAAAGTTGCAGAATTTTTGTGTTTAAGTGTATATTAACACATATATATACACGCATGCATACATACACACACATTTGCAGTCAAATACTTAGAATACGATTAAGGTCTACACCTCTTGAGTTAATAACATTTTGACCATATGTGACGTAAAATGTTATAAAGTAAGAATCCATACAACGAAAACCATGACAACTTTAATTCTTAAATTTGTATATAGACAAGACGCAAAACTGAAAAAGTCGATCGCAAAAAGTGCATCAGGTATCTGATTTTTCGAAAATGCGCCTAGTCTAATACAAACACTTTTTCATATGTTTATAGAAACACTATGTAATATTGTTAAATAAATTGCTAGAGTTTTTTTTATATTCCGTTTTAGCAAATGACAGTGGTAAGAAAACGATAGAAAGTAGTGATGTTGCTAATTCTTACCTTTATCAACCTGACAAACTACACCAGCAAGATATTTATACGAGCACCAAGACGATACCTTCCACCATCCCCAGTGAGAACACTCTGCAATCGAGTTTTCTTTACCATTGCATCCCACATCATACATGAGCAGTTTTGTTGTTGTCTCTCCTTCAATGTTATAAATTTGATTTACGGCTGCTTTGTAACCAAGCATTCGACAAATCACGTGTGCATCGTTTATACCCCAGTTATAATAACAGACTGCTCCCCAGGTCCCTCTGTACTGGATTTCCACTTGACCAACATGGCTCACATTAGTTCCCACTAGACGAACTTTAATCGCTTTCTCCTCTGAAAACAAACATTGGTGAAGAATTAGGCAGCCTCTGTGGTACATATAAAAAGAAGTGGGTATTTTTTTTATTTTTCTGTCAAAATTTTACTGTAACTAAATAATTGGGATGATAAGGGACTGTACGCGGTTTTCAATGAGGGAGGGTGGGCTGGAGTTTTTTTGGAGAGGGTCATCGAAAAAAAATCAGTGCTTGTGAAGTCTTTCTTGTGCTTGTAACGGGGGAGGGTCACCTCTTTTATTTATTATGCTATGATAGTCCAATATCCATACATTTATCAAAACTGGCCATTTCAAACTCCTTTCCAACAACCCTTGCGCGAAGCGGCTTGCGCTTCTCGCTTGCAAATTCGAGCTCGCAAAAGCTAATCTATTTATTAAAGAAAGGATTTCGGATATCGTGGAAGGGTTCAGACAAAAATATATATATCGTGCCAACTGAAACTCCTGCAGTCGAGTGCAGTTACCTGGGGGAGGGTCATCAATTTTTTTTCTGTTAATCAATGAAGGGCCGTGGCTTTTTTTAGAAAAAACAACAAGGGGGAGGGTTATCACAATTTATTTGTTTTGATTGAGATAACAAACTCCAGCCAGTCCCCCCCCCCCCCCCCCTAGTTAAAAACTTACAGTCCCTGAGATAATTGGAGCCAGTCTTTGAATCAAGCTTAATAAGCTGGGTTTCTTTATAGAGAAGCGAAATGCGCCGCCAGCGTTTAATTTTATGGCGGGATTTCAGTTCATGCACGGTCTCTTGGTCGTTTAGCTGTTTGTTTTCAAACGTTTAATTTGTCACAAGAAAACTGGACTTCCATCTATAGTCCAACAAAAGAGCGATGTCGACCAAATGTTTTTAGTAGTGTAGCTAGGTATAGCGCCCCTTGTGTAAAAAAATTAATTGGTTGAAGTGGGTGTACAAACCACAGTTTTAAAAGGAGCACCTGCAATATCACTGAATGATGTCCATATTCATGTAATAAGTTACGCCACTTTTAAAACTCTTGCAATACTGTGCTTCATAAGTATTTTCGAACGGGTAGTTTACTTAGTCAATGGACTATTATATTTTTGAGGAAAAGCTGGGTAATGCTCAGAAAAATTCTGCACATCAGAAACTGCAGAAGAAATCTTGTAAATGACGCCACGAGGAAAAAATGAACTTTGTCATTCTCAAGTCAGTCAATCAAAGAAAGGTTGTACGCAACGTACTTTTCTGTAAAAGTTTTGCCGAGCGACTCGCGCTAGGCGTTCCTAAGAGCTAATTGTATTCTATGCCTGAGTTACAAATTAAATCAACCATTTCTTCCATTTGCTATTCTTTGTTGGGGAGTGACGCGCACAATGTATTTACCTAGGCCGAGGAAGTAGCTTTTGTGAACACCTATATCTTAGTTCTTGCCCCCTTTTCAGTTGGGTCCTACTTTTTTTTCTCTCTCTCTCACTCTCTCTATCTTCTGTCTAAAGGTATAGTACAATATAATTTCGCAAAGCTTTACTTTCTAGATGTTGGTTTTATCGAAATTTTTAATGAAATTGACGCGCCTTAGCTCAAGTTTTAAAACTTTTGCAATACTGTGCTTCATAAGTATTTTCGAACGGGTAGTTTACTTAGTCAATGGACTATTATATTTTTGAGGAAAAGCTGGGTAATGCTCAGAAAAATTCTGCACATCAGAAACTGCAGAAGAAATCTTGTAAATGACGCCACGAGGAAAAAATGAACTTTGTCATTCTCAAGTCAGTCAATCAAAGAAAGGTTGTACGCAACGTACTTTTCTGTAAAAGTTTTGCCGAGCGACTCGCGCTAGGCGTTCCTAAGAGCTAATTGTATTCTATGCCTGAGTTACAAATTAAATCAACCATTTCTTCCATTTGCTATTCTTTGTTGGGGAGTGACGCGCACAATGTATTTACCTAGGCCGAGGAAGTAGCTTTTGTGAACACCTATATCTTAGTTCTTGCCCCCTTTTCAGTTGGGTCCTACTTTTTTTTTCTTTCTCTCTCTCACTCTCTCTATCTTCTGTCTAAAGGTATAGTACAATATAATTTCGCAAAGCTTTACTTTCTAGATGTTGGTTTTATCGAAATTTTTAATGAAATTGACGCGCCTTAGCTCAAGTTTCGCGCTCGCTACGCTCGCGAAAAAGAATAATCATAATATAAATTGTTTTTGCCTCTCAGAATTTTATGGCTTGCTAAAGCCCTGCGATGTTACTTTAAAAGGGCGTTTGAGGAAGACACGCCCCCGCCGTGTTTTGTAAAATGCTGTAACCCCCTTTTAAAAGGTCTAGATCCACCGCTGCAGCTCTCCCACTTTTGAAGGTGATCCACGGTCCCTGTGTAGTGTCCATCGGTCTTCAAACCTGTTCTTCAATTATGTTTTGGTATGTATAAAAGTTGATTGTCTACCTGACAAACCACTCCGGCAAGCTGTTTATACGAACAATAAGCTTTCCACCATCCATAGTGAGAACACTCTGCAATCGACTTTTCTTTACCACTGCAGCCAATATTATCTATGAGAATCTTTGCTGTTGTCTCTCAGCTCCTTCAATGTAGTAAATGTTATTTACAGCTGCTTTGTAACCAAGCATTCGACAGATTACGTGAGCATCCCTTATATCCCAGTAACTATTACAGACTGCTCCCCAGGTCCCTTTGTACTGGATTTCAACTTGACCTACATTACATGGCCTACATTAATTTCCACCACTAGACGAACTTTAACTGCTTTTTCATCTGAAAGGGAATAAAAAAAACGCAAAAACTAAGAGCATTTGGCAAAGACAAATCTCTTTGCGTCTTCTGTACGTTTTCGTTAAAAACCTTTCTGGGCTGAAGTAAAAAGGGAATACGTTTTAGGTACAAGGCCAATGAATTCAAACTGAAACTCTCCTGAGTGAGTAGTTCACACGAGGGATTGACGTTCAGCAGAGGGCTGTTTTGCAAACACGAAACGGAATTGCACGGAAATGTGCAATCTGAGCTAAATAATTTTGCCAACTTGGTAAGGTTGCACATTTTTCATTGAGAACCTAATCAGTGAAGAGCTGCCATGCCTCAATAAATTAAGATGTACTATAAGTAATAATTTGATGTGAACAGCTTTGACATACTTTATAGACTTCTTTCTTCTTTACTTTTGCGCTCACTGTAGCATGGTAATGTCAAGATAAGCAGCGTGACGCCGATAAGCTAGTCCAACCGATGTACTGCTAACTGTAAATTGAGGAGCAGTGACTATTGTTATGCGACACTTTTCTATGCATTTCATATTTTTTCAGTGATTTTGTAGTCCATTAATAATTTTGGCAAGGGACTTTTTGTGACGTAGATTTTTCATGCCAATTTTGTTATGGCTAGTTGTTGGACCACGCAGGGGCTGGAGCAACCGCACACAAATTTGCTAGCCTAGGCAAGGTTATCCTAGATTGTGTATTTCATCTCAGTTCTAGATTTGTAGATTCTGAATAATCCCAAACCTTTACCAAATGGTTTTGTAAGTTGAGTGTGTTCATGTGAAATAATACTTCAGTTTTTACATTATGACGCAGTTATAGGGTGTGACTGAAATTCAAGTAAGATTGACGTTTAGTAAGTAGAATCCATGCATAGTACAAAAAAGATTCCATGATCAAGGCTGTACAGGAAAGTTTTAATGGCCAGCCCAGATCTGGACATCCTGGTGTACACCTTGACAGTGCCTGACAGTGTAACGTGAGTCTTGTTTGGGCTACGGCTGTACCTGCTACTAGAAATACCTGTGCAATCTTATAGTGCAGTGAGTTCAGAGTTAGCAACTGGAACGTCAAATTGTGTAATTAGAAAACTGTTTAATTGGAAAACTTAAATACAAGCAAGCTACCAGCAGAAAGGTATGGCTTAATGTTGTCGTCAAATTGATTCCGGACTCACTAACACTAAAAAAGTAAGAGAAGCAACAAGCTGTTATAAATATTGTCATGTTACGTAATTCACTGAAATCGTGATCGACGATATTGTGTTTATTATTTATATTTACATATTTTTATATTGTTTAAGGTATTTGTTGGTTGATAGAAAAACTAAAAGATATGAAGATAGTTAATAAATTACGTTTTCTTTTCAACCTACCCATCTTGCACGTGACACCAACGTCACTGTTATGCCAACAGTCTGCACTTCCCCATCCATTATGACTACAGTTGGCAATGGACATTTCTGTACCAGTACAAGCAAGCCAGCTAAGCCATACTATGCCTTTGACAGGACTAAATTTTGTGTTAAATTTTGCTTGACAACTTGTACTCCAGGGTACCCAAGCATACAACAAACCACCTCAGCGTCCTTCGTGTCCCATCCATTGTCACATACTGTACCCCACGCACCATTGTACCTGACTTCAAGTCCACCAGAATTGGGTGATGTTCCTCCAGCTAAACGAACTTGAACTGGTGGAACAGCTGTAGATATAAAAAATTAAATGGCTAATGAATATGGAAATATATTCCGAGACAAAAGAAATTTGACAAGATACCATTATTCGTGGACAATTGTAAAAAATCTTCAATAAAGTTTTCAATGAAAAGAAAGTATATCTAGCCGCGTCGCATGTAAAAAAAATTCAGAACATAAGCAGGAATTAGTTAACGTTTATCTGTAGCGCATGCAAAGGTTAGAATGTGACAAGATAGAAGATTGCTTGGTTTCCATTGTGTTGAGAATAAAGTGAAAAAGTAAAATCAACTTACGCCTCATACCACTCTTACGTTCGTTAATCGTTCTTTATATTTTCTCAAGTGCGTCTATAACGCCATGGGCACGCGACTTTCTGTTATCTAATTGATAAATATCTTGCTGGTGTCAATGTCATGTAAATAATTAAGGTAAAAATGAATAACGGTAAAAATGTAATTTTACTAATCCTTTAAACAGAATTCATCATCAATGAATTCTGTTTAAAGAATGCATATATAATATATGCATAATATATGGCATGCATTATTATGGCCTTTTTATTGAAAGAACTTGAAATATTTTGAGAGGAGAAAAGGATGTCGTATTTTTTTTTCTAGATCTGCTGTTAAAAATTTATTTATTTATCTTTTTTTGCATGCAAGGTATAATATTTGCTTATGAATGATTGAAATTTTATTCTAATTCTCATTAATTATTCACGAGGTAGCCAGCCAATTAGATACGCTGATTTTGACCTCGTGAAGATACTTGAAACCCGGGAATGTCCTCCCAAGCAGAAACTGAAAATCTGTTCAGGGGCGTGTCCAGGGGGGTCCCAGGGTGCCCGTGAACCCCTTTGAAAAAAAAAAAAAGATGATAGACATAAAAGAATCTGACCGGAGAAAGATTGAGAAATTGGAAATGTGACCCCCCTTTGGTGGAAAATGGAAAGTGTGACCCCTCCTTTGAAATATTCTGGATACGCCCCTGCTGTTCCAGTGTCCAGCGGACTTCAACAAATTTCAACTCCAAGGGCACTGGAACATTGTTGCAATTGGTCCATACTGATTAGCAGTATAGTCGTTGAGTTTACATATATTTCTATGTAATTTTTACTTTGGTCACACTAAGAAGTATTAGCTCTTAAACTGAAATCCAAATATTTGTCTAATTTTAACTTTTAATGCATTAAAAAGCGTTTCAATTTTTTTCACGAAGCTACCGAGACTCGAACCCCGAGCCTCTAATCTAGCCTAACTCTCTTCTCCCTTTCCTAAACCACTAACCCACAAGCGAATTCGTTGAGCAAAACGGAATTTTTGGAAGTTTTATAATGAGCAATTCATTTGTTTGTCGTACGCTTGGGTACCCTGGAGTACAAGTTAGCAAACACTCAAACTTTAGTCCTGTCAAAGGGATACCATGGCTTTACAACGTTGGTTGTACTGGTACAGAAACGTCCATTGCCAGCTGTAGTCACAGTGGATGGGGATGTTGCTGTACGCATAGTGGTGACTTTGGTGTCGCATGCAAGATGGGTAGGTTCTAAAGAAAACATGGCTTATTAACTATTTCCACATCTCCATTTCTTTTATCAACCTGCTATCACCTTACACAGTACAAGCAAGTTCTTCAACCCATATTATGCCTTTGCTACAGGACTAAACTTTGAGTGAAGGGTAGCGTCCTTACTTTCCCAGTTATCATCACACATAGTACCCCACACACCATGGTACCTGACTTCAAGTCGACCAGAATTCGTTCCTCCATTTAAACGAACTTGTACTGGCGGCAGAGCAAATATCATTTTCTAGATCACAGAAATAAGAAAAGTACATATAACACAAATGTTGCTCCAATTTGGAAAACTTTTACAAGTTTCCAATGAAAAGAATAACAAAGTAAGTTTTGCTTCCATTTGTTTGTGTTGAGAATCCATTAACAACAGTAAAAGGATATTTGTTTAATGTTGTCAATTCTTACCTTTATCTACCTGACAAACAACGCCGCCAAGACGGTACACTCCACCATCCATTGTGAGAACACTCTGCAATCGACTTTTCTTTACCACTGCATCCTACATTGAACATGAGTATTTTTGTTGTTGTCTTTCCTTCAATGTTGATAATTCGATTCACAGCTGCTTTGTAACCAAGCATTCGACAGATCACGTTAGCATCGTTTAGATCCCAGGTATATCTATTGCCATTCCAATAATTACAGACTGCTCCCCAAGTCCCTTGGTACTGAATTTCCACTTGACCAACGTGACTTACATTATTTCCCACCAGACGAACTTTAATCGCTTTTTCCGCTGAAAATCAAACATTGAAGAAGTTTCTTAGTTTATGTTCTTGGAAAATGTCGTCGTAATGACTGTTACTTTAGTTTTAGTTTTTTGTTTGTTTGTTTTTGTATTTTTGTTTTTGTTTGTATATTTTGTTTGATTTTTGATTTTTAAACTAATATCAGATTGTCTTCTGTTTTGTTCTATATTCCACCATCCGTCGACTTTAACTTTTGTTTTCCAATGCATCCCACACTGTTAATGAGCATTTTTGTTGTAGTCTCTCCTTCAATAAGAACTAGACGCACACGTGCGTTCACTAGTGCCCCGGGAGCCCCTTTTAGGAGAGGCTCCAAAGACCGGCCCCGTTCGTACTCTTCCCCGAGTCGTGTCACGCATTCTTCACCATGCCGGGAAATAGTTAACCGTAACATAAAGACCTTTTTCAATCGGCTAACTTAAACTAAAGAATATCTGATTAGTCAATTTGTCTGTCAGCAGCTATTAGTGTTTGCCTTTGTCCTTCTATTATCATGCATGGGTATTATATATCTCCGACATGCGAAAATATTACCTGCGAATATACCAGTTAATTCAACTTTTTATGTCACTATGTATCTCAATTGTTTGCTGTTAAGACTTCTACAACGGCGTTTTTGAAGCCAAATTTATACACAGTATAAATTTAAGTTAATGATATAACCTTGAAGCATTAAATAAGTATTGGTTAGTTTTTTCCTTAGCCTATTGGGTGATTCTAGCGCGCATATATTTAGATCAGTTAAAATAATCTTCTGTAGTAATCTAGTAATCGTATAGCTATGTTTCTTCACTTCCGTCCGTTCAAATTACTATCCTTTATTATGTATAATGTGATAGCTTTGACCTTTAGTCAAGGCCCAACATGTGGTCGACATGTGACGCAAAATACTTGCCCCTTAATATTACTTAGTTTCCGGTTTCAATTCATTCGCGTCTCATCAAGCAAAGAGAAAACTTTGTGTGATGCAAGTTTACGCTGCACGCTAAAATTGTGTTCGCAAATCTCATCAAATTCATATCAGTTTGCCACTTATCGCTATAAAACGCTATCGAGAACCTCAGTAAGCATCACGACTAAGAAGAGGGTCGGCATGGACCCAATCCTGGAAGGTCATTGGACTGGCCATTCCATTCGCCGGGGAACAGCGCATCCACAGAGTCGTCCGGACTGTATGCAACTCCATCCCAAGAACCAACCCCAGCGAACTATATGTCAAAGAAACCCAGTCCGGTGAGTTTTTTTCTGGTGAACTATCCAAATAAATGTTCTATGAATTACTATTATATTGTTATTGTAGGTCTAGTTTGAATACTAGTTTACTATACTATAGTGATCTTGTTCAGCCTCATAAGTGAATCTTGCTTATGTGACAGTGCTCAAATAATAAGACACGTATAAACGACTATTTTAGAATAGTTAATTAAAATAATTAAAATTATGGTTGAATAAGGCCATAAGTTATCAACACTTATCTTCACCTACACTGTATTGTTATTAGATAATAGGTTATTATGACTTATGATATTCAATAATATTATGTGGAATATTTATTATGACTTATGATATTCAATATATCTTTACTGTGTGTTGTGAACACGCTACTGGTCGCAGTTTGATTTTCTTTCAGAATCGGCACCCTACAGTGTACCATAATGTGACAAGCAAGCAGCACAGGATCAGAATGGAATCTTGTTTCATACTCTGGCATGAGTGTAATCCTGATTGTTATGAGTCGTCTATCAGATGCCTGACTTCAACCATAACAAGAGTCTCGAGTAAATTGTTAGGAAATATACAAGCAAATAATTAGGCCTTCATTGCTGCTCTAAAGCCATTTACATTTCAGTTGGGGTTCGTCAATGGGGAATACACTATGTGTATTTGTGGGATGAAGTGCCCCTAAACAGGTCACTTTGGCCCAATAGACTCATATGGTGGCAGAATGTACAATCTGGTTGCCATGGGAACTGTGGGCTCGAACTAAGCTAAGTCGACCACTGGCGGATTGTGACCCCCGGGAGATACCTCGTCTGGCAGAGCTGAGGGGATTGTGACCCCTCTTCTCTTGAGCCAAGGGGATTGTGACCCCTTGAGGTTTATCTCCGCCTCTTGTAGTTCGAACTGAGAGGATTGTGACCTCTCTCTCGGGCGAGGGGATTGTGACCCCGTTAGAGGTTTGAGTGGTTATGTTCCGTTAACAATCGCCCTCGACCTGTGCGGTAAGTTCAGTTAAGAGCTAGGGATACTTTATTTCCGACTCCTTAGTAGCCATTATAATAACAGACTGCTACCCAGGTCCCTTTGTACTGAATTTCCACACCAGACGAACTTGAACGTTTTTTTTGTCTCCGTCTCCGTCTCCGTCTCCGTCTCCGTCTCCGTCTCCGTCTCCGTCTCCGTCTCCGTCTCCGTCTCCGTCTCCGTCTCCGTCTCCGTCTCCGTCTCCGTCTCCGTCTCCGTCTTTGTCTTTGTCTTTGTCTTTGTCTTTGACATTTTCGGATTATCACTACCATTTACAAAGTGTAAATACGGAGTCCAATTTGAACTTCTGGACTGACTAGGCTTGTGTTCACGTGGAAACACTTAAGCGTGTTCACGTGGATGAGAAGCTGGGGAGTCCAGAACATTTTCCATTCGATGTATATGTTGCTTGAAATTATCTAAGATTACAGATCGTCCTAATAGTGTAGCACTGATGCATAAAAAAGATGATAGACTGCTTACTTTTGACAAAATGTTTTTTGTTTGTTTTTGTTTTAAAGGTTATAAACAGTCCTATCACGTGGTAGAAACATTTCGCTTGTTTATATGTTACCATGTTCGGTATAGTAAAAGGCAGTGACAGAAAAACGACAGTTCCTTCCATTTGTAAATTCTTACCTTTATCCACCTGACAAACCACACAAGCAAGCCATTTATACGCACAATACGACGCAACTTTTCACCATACTTAGCGAGCACACTCTGCGATCGACTTTTCTTTACCAATGCATTGCACATCATCTCTAACTTTGATCTACGAATATCGTAAAAAAATACATCTTCAAAGTTTCAGTGGATCACGTATCATGATAAAATGACATGAATAACAGCTTGTTTCGTGCTTCTTTTACTTTCTCAGTCGAACTGATCTTTCGTCATGTTATGTCATGCTTGCTTGGAATTGCTTATACTTGCATTTGCTGAGTACAGAAATCATTGTCAGCTTTAGTCATTATGGTTACGGATGTCACTTGCACTGTTCCAGACTGGTGATATTGTCGAGCGAAAGAAGGGATTTTGACAACCAGTGAGATGATTTATAAACTTACAAAGAGCGTGTATCTAGTGATGTGTGCAGGTGTATGCTGCTGCATGCAAGTGTCAGTACCTCTACGCAGAACTTTAACATCTTTTGTCAATTTTCGATTAACGCACATTGATGTTCCACTTTTTCAAGTTATCTTTGCATAGCCGTAAAAATTAAAAACCATTGCTACCACCATTTCTCATCCGTAAAAAAAAACATTGCTACCAGGTGGCGCCCGGTCATGTTACATGGTCAGCACATGTACATGGTCAAAATTAGTTATGGTCCATAACATTTTGACCATGTGTGACGTACTATCGTAGTAAATAAGAGTATGATACCACGGCTTTCCGTCGTAAGTTTAATTTAATCATGAATGTGCAAATACATTTATAACTGTTCCTCCCGTTTCAGTTTCAGTTTCATTTTCAGTTTAATTCGTGCGAATTCATTTTAATAGCGTAGCTAATCCCAGCACTAGCGGTACAGTTACAAAATCATAATTATAAGCGGTATTCAAGACTATTAAATCTACATAGAGATAAAGATCTTCTAAAAGTTTTCAATGAAACGAAGGCAACAATATTTAAGCTTGTTTGGCTTTGTTTATGATTAAAATCTATAGTAAAAAATAAAACTATATTGGATGAATGTTAAATCTTACCTTGAGCTACCTGACAAACCACACCAGCTAGAGATTTATACGAGCAACCAGTCCAAGACGGTACACTCCACCATCCGTTGTGACGACACTCTGCAATCGACTTTTCGTTACCAGTGCATCCCACATTGTACATGAGTATTTTTGTTGTTGTCTCTCCTTCAATGTCGACAATTCGATTTACAGCTGCTTTATAACCAAGCATTCGACAGATCACGTGAGCATCGTTTATACCCCAGGAACCAGTACAGACTGCTCCCCAGGTGCCTTGGTACTGGATTTCCACTTGACCAACATGACCTACATTAGTTCTCACCAGACGAATTTTAATCGCTTTCTCCTATGAAAACAAACATTGTCAAAGAATTAGGCAGCCTCTGTGGCATATATAGAAATAATTGTTTGTTTACATTTTTTTGTCAATTTTACTGTAACAATTAATAATTGACAAGATTATTTGGGTCACTCTTTGAATAGTCAAGAATAGCCTACTCATCAAAATGCACAGCTTCTTTCAATCCATGTGAGGCGCTGTTAATAAGAAGTGGCGATATCCATCCTTTGTCGGGTCCACATAAGCAAGATACTACTAAAATTAGAACTCCAAAAGAATTCAAGTCAAACGTGAAAATAGCACACTTGAACGTTCGCTCTCTCAAATCAAGAGAACATTTTACACTTGTCGAGGATACGATACTTCAAAATGGTTTTCAAATATTTACTATATCAGAAACCTGGGTTGATTTATCAGTGAGCGATGCAATTCTTCAAATTCTTGGCTACCAGCTATTTCGACAAGATCGTAGTAATGGGAAATCTGGAGGAGGATTGTGTACATATGTTTTAAACGACCTTAGAGCAACTGCCTTGAATGAACTGTCAGAGGCGTCTATAGATGGCTTTCAACAACAGTGGCTTAAACTGCAATGTAGAAGTTACAAATCTTTTTTGGTTTGTAATGTCTATCGTCCACCCAGTACACCAATTATAATTAATTGTCTTGAGTCCTTGGCTAAAAATTTTGTGGATTCCTCTTTGTTGAATCTTGACACCATATTATTGGGAGATCTTAACTGTAATTTAATGGGTGATAACCTGGAGTCCAATTCGTTTAATGATTTCATATCAACTTTTAACTTGAGCCAAATGGTAGGAAAACCCACAAGAGTTACTAAGACAACTCAATCTTTGATTTATCTCATAATGACTTGAAATAAATCTATTGTTTGCCTTTGCGACGTGTTATCCTGTTCTATTAGTGATCACAACCTGGTTTATCTTGTGCTTGCATTGAAAACTCCAAGAAGAAAGCCTTCTTATGTGACAATAAGGAGTTATAAGAACTATAATGGAGAGGAGTTTTGTAATGACCTTGCTTTGGTGCCATTCCATATGGTATCCTTTTTTGATGACCTGGATGACCAAGTCTCCAACACCTTATTTACAGATGTCTTAAATCAACATGCTCCAATAAAAAGAATAAAAATCAAATCTAGACCAAAAACATTTGTGTCTCCTGAGATTCGACAGTTGATGAAAACTCGTGACACTTGGCACCAGAGTGCAATAAAATCTAATGACCAACTGCACTGGAATGCGTATAGATTTTTTAGAAATGAAGTCAAGCGTGAACTCCGGCTAGCTGAAAAAGTACATGTAAGAAATTCATAACAGTAGAGGAAACTCCAATTCCATCTGGAAAATCATTAATCGCTGCTTAGTAGATATGGAATGCCGTTCCTACGCCACCCAGAGCGCCGGTGATGCGGCGCGTCCGAAGAACAAAAGCCAAATTCTTTCCGGAGCAACAAAAGAAATTCTTTCCAGAGCAACAAATTGATTATATTCCAGAGCAACAAAAGAAATTCTTTCCGGAGCAGCTAAGTAAATTATTTCGGAGCAACTAACCAACGAAATTCTTTCCGGTGCGACCGAGGAACAAACGTAATACTGAGAACAGTCCGTTGCGCAGCAACCGAGCAACGTTTTCGGAATTTCAAACAAAAGAACGAATTGCACTGTGCCAAAAGGCGAATATTCAAGAGTATTCAAGAACTGAATACGCCTTCGACACTTGGGGTATTCTTGGATATTCGACACGGATAATATACGTAACGTATGGTAATAGTATTCATTTTGAATTCTTACGTATACGCTACGTATTTTATATTTCTGTGGTATTCGGACTTGCATATGTGAAGTATAAATATACCGAGATTTTCAACTCGTATACTCAAGATATCGGAAAATGAATATCCCTGCAGGACTTGAGATGTTATCATATATTCTTGACGAAAATTATACGCGAAGTATGGAAGGACGAATACTTATGCATACTTTACGTATTTTATATTTCTGTGGTATTCGGACTTGCATATGTGAAGTATCAATATACCGAGATTTTCAACTCGTATACTCAAGATATCGGAAAATGAATATCCCTGCAGGACTTGAGATGTTATCATATATTCTTGACGAAAATTATACGCGAAGTATGGAAGGACGAATACTTATGCATACTTTACGTATTTTATATTTCTGTGGTATTCGGACTTGCATATGTGAAGTATCAATATACCAGAATTTTCAACTCGTATACCAAAGATATCAGTATAAGAATATTCCTTCGGGACTTGAGATATTATCATATATTCCTGACGAAAATTATAGGCGATGTATGTTATGGCGAATACTTATGCATACTTTTCGTACTACATATAACTAGATATGAGGATTTGCATACTTAAAGAATGAATATACCGGAATTTTTGGCAGGCATTCTTAAGCTATTTCGGAATGAATACTTGCTACACAACATATTATCTAGTATGCCAGTATTTTAATACAATATATATACATCATGCAATGATATGGATACACAACAATCAAATTAACTTTTTCGTATCGTGCCTTCCAAAAGTATTTGATTTGTAATTACCAGTCCAAACAAACAAATCCAATCTTTTTCTAAGCTGTCTGCATTGCATTTATAATATCTCATTCACCTTGAAATCAAATAATTGATGATGTTGCATAGCTAAACAAGTTTGAATTTTGATGCACTTTCAATCTTATTTACTGCATTAATTTACACCATAATGAATTTACTTGAGTCAATCCAAATTAATTTTAATCTTAATACTTTGGAACTAACTTATGCAATAATACAAAAATGCATAAATATTGCAAGCACTCCTCATTGCAGACCAGCATGAAGATCTCATGGTCACTCCCATGGTACTGCAAATTACAAAGATCATGCAACAATTTATACAGTCTGGTATTATTACATAAATAAAAAAAATGCCAAAACTGAATTATTACAAAGTTTAAGACTTAACATTAAAACATGGGAAAAACAAAAATAACAACAACAAAAAACCAAAAAATTCTTGTTGATCCTCAGATATCTAATGATTCCCAGCTCAATCTGAAGTGATCAATGCAATAATGCAGAAATATATAAATGTTTCAAGCACTCCACATCACAGCCCAGCATGAAGATCTCATGGTCACTCCCATGGTACTGCAAATTACAAAGATCATGCAACAATTTATACAGTTTGGCATTATTACATACATTGTAAATATAAAAATGACCAAAACTGAGTGAATAATACCAAGCTTTAACTCATAACATTAAAACATGACAATCAAACAAAACAAAGCCAAAAACAATCTTGTTGGTGCTCAGATATTCTCAAATGATTTCAAGCTCAATTGTAAATATAAAAATGACCAAAACTGAGTGAATAATACCAAGGTTTAACTCATAACATTAAAACATGACAATCAAACAAAACAAAGCCAAAAACAATCTTGTTGGTGCTCAAATATTCTCAAATGATTTCAAGCTCAATTTGAAGTTGTCTGCATGAAGATCTCAATGGTCACTCCTAAGGAACTGTAAATTACAAAGATCATGCAACAATATATACAGCTAGGCATTATTACATAAATACAAAATAACAAAAAACAAAAAATTCCAAAGTGCAAAGTCATGACATTCAATTGCAAATCAATTTAGTTGTTAAAAAATAAATCATTGCTATATTGCTATATAGCTGTATCACTTGTAGAATTTGTAGCAACTATTAGTTCTTGTTTCATAGGTTTTTTGCTCCAATTTTTGCTACTTTGCTCCAGTTCTTTTGTTTCATGTTGTATTTATCTGAAAAAAATTATAATAATTATTATGGCATATACAAGTACTAGCTCTCACTGACATTTGACTACAGTAAAGTTCTTTTCTTGAAGGCTTTATTTGTGTAGCAGTGCCAGATTCAGTTGAACTCCTTTTATGCTGGTACTCTCTCCTTGAAGACTTTCCCTCATAATTGATTTCCTTTCTTATAGCATTTAATTTTTCAGTTATCTTCTTTCTTTCCAAATTATTTTCATTCTGAAGTATGCATCCTAAAAGCAAACATTTTATAGATATAAGATGCAAAGTATCATTTTGAAAGATTTTGTATCTGGGTTAACAATCCATCATGCAGACTGTGGCAAAATGCAAGACTCATGTATTCCAACACAACATCATGGATTCTTAGGTTACTCTACACTAGGTAAGGGCAATTAAAAGCAATTAACGAGGTGCTGTTACTCTCGTATTTTGGTAGGATTTCTTCAGCTAATAAGACAGACAAAGTCCTAAATTCATGTCAGTGTTGTATGTGTGATACAGTGCAAAATTGGCGCCAAAAGCCCTCTATTGCTCTTCACAATCGATTACAGACGTCTACACCGAGAAAAACCTAACAAAAACCCCTTTGTTGTACGTACCTTTCTTTTATCTTGTTTCGTTGTGTCCTTTTAGTAGTTTTTAGCTCCAACAGCAAAAGAAAAACATCCAACAACAACAACAACTGTTCTTAAAATAAACCTTTTCTCTCCGAATGAATTATTAGCCAGCGGTAAGTCAAGTCAGCGGTCAACACACAGGAATCCCGTACATTTTTCACAATAAACCAATGAAAACGCGGTATTTGATCACGTGGGTATTTTGAATGCGGCCGTTGCTTGGCGGTCAATTTGAAGAAACGTTGAAAGTACAAGGAGATTAAGGTAGTTCGGGACTCATGAATTTTTACGATAAACTTGCCTTCAAAATTCCTACAAAGAAAGAGGGGCATAGGAGGAAATAAAATGTAAAATAAAAATGGGGGGTCACCGAGGTCACTCTTGAGATATGAGGGGGGAGATGTGGGGTGTTTGGTGATCTTTTTACGAAAAATGGCCTCGCGATGTCTGGTCAAATTATAAGAATTTTGTAACAACCAAATGTATTCAAAAGCAAGCAAAATGATAGCCTGGGATGCAGAAAAACACTTGGAACTAAGTTGTTGCCGAACAATTTGCAAAGAACCGAAATATCAACAATAATATGCGAAAAATGGCCTTCCAGAATACACGTTTTTGGAGGATCAGACAGAAAAATTATAAATTTACTCAAAATCGAAACGATAGAAGTATTCTTTTTTTTCTTTATACGAAAAGTTTATAAAATTATGAGCATAAATTATTCATAAAATCAGGGGGTCACCGTATTGTTTAAAGAGTTAGAGAAGAACAAAGGGTAAAAATCTTCGAAAACGAACACAAAAAAATCAGCCATTTTAGCGTTGTTCTCTGCTCCTTTTCGACTCATAAGAATTCGCTAAATTTTATAGTTCGAACTTTTTATCCTACTTTACACGGTGCACAACATGTTTTGATAAATTTGTTTGCAGAATCTGGTCGATAAAGTACTATTTTTCTTCACCAAAAAACGAATTTCTTCGGTTTTCAATCGCTGACTCACTAGTGCCCAGACTTCCCACGGACAAGCGAATGTTCTTTAATAAAAGTGCGCGCGCTCGAATGCGCGCGGAGATGCGCAGTAGCAAGGGTCCCGAACTACCTTAAGTGAATATTTTCTACAAAAATCTCTATTTTGAGCCTAAAATATGGCCTACATTAATCTCAAATTGAGGTAGAAAGATTGAGGAAGCTTTAATACATGATTGGAAAGAAGAACAAGCTTCATCAGAGTACAAATAGTCAGTTATTCTACTCTGAGGGAAGGGACGCCGAAGTCGCTCGGTAAGTTGATAAGTAAGCTTATATTGACCGAGATTAATTCACTCTACAAAACTTTTAAACCTTCTTACAGGCAAGGAGAAGGTCATAAAGGATATCCTCTTAGGATGGCCATGTTTTGATTTCACAATGTCAGGAATATGATTGTTCTTTCCAGTAAATCAGCTCGGGTATAAATACATGTAGCCTGCACATTGAGTTGTGCTCTCTTGGTTGTGATTAATGTTTTTAAACGAAAAGATCTTAAAATATATACTTTTATATCTTCTTAGTTAAACTGGAGAATCTTGGATTGCGACTTTAAAAGCGAAGAGGCCAAAAAAGCTCAAGCATGGGACTGAACCAGTGATCAACGTCTATTTCTTGGAGGTGCTTCATACCGTACTACAGCTCTATTCGTACGTCAACTTGTCCTGTGGCTACATTGATTGCGAACAGTTGAGTGTAAAGGACACTATTAGACACATTTAAGAAATAGATTCAAGGTAGTAGTCTATTATCTATTACTGTTCAAATGTTTATACCGCCGTGTCAATTGATGTATTTTATACCGTATTTTAATAAAACACATTTCATTGCTATGAATTTGATTATAAATTTGTTTATTCTGTATATTCATTATGTATCTGGATGCAGTTATTGGGGCTTTGAATGGGTAAATATTAAGGCTTATGCAAAAAAAATGCTTGAAAATCTACCGTATTTGGAGGGGATGTTGGAAGGAATACGTTGAGCATTCAAGAATATTTGTATAATACCAATGATATTCAGAGGGTTGTTCGATAAGAAGACGTCAGGGATTTCTAGTATTCAGGAATATTCGTAACATACGACTGAAATTCGGGGGGTGGTTCGCTAAGAAGACGTCAGGGATGTCTAGTATTCAGGAATATTCGTAACATACGACTGAAATTCGGAGGGTGGTTCGATAAGAAGACGTCAGGGATGTCTAGTATACAGGAATATTCGTAGGGTGGTTCGATAAGAAGACGTCAGGGATGTCTAGTATTCAAGAATATTCGTAACATACGACTGATATTCGTACGGTAGTTCGTTAGGAAGAATTTGAAAATGTCTAATATTCAAGAATATTCAAAGCATCAACGAAACGAATTCAATAGAATACAAGAGTATGCGTATTTTGTACATCACGTCAGTCAAGAGTATACGGGACGAAAATGGAAAAACTGGCTGGATTCGTACCGAGTGATTCTAGCATGACGATGCATCACACGGACTTGAATACCAATCGAATTTCCCTGAATACTTGAAGTATGCATGTCCATATTCAAGCATATTCTTCTCGAATATTTGCCTTTTTGTACAGTGTTGGTAGTGACACGTGCCACGCTTAAGGGTCTATTGTGTTCGATTCAACCACCTGCAAAAACAATATATAGTTGACTATCATATTGAAAGAAATTCTTGGTTTGATTTGAAAAATTGGGAACGCTATAAAATCCTCAAAATACCAAAAAAAATCACAAATTCTTGAAATACTAGAGTTTGCACACTAAAAACAATACATTTTAAAAATACTTGAAAATTAAAGACACCACCGAATGCGCGCCTTTGAAACACAGTGTTTTGAAAGAAACATAATTACCGAACAAAATGATCGCGAGGGATGTGTGTGTCTTTGAAACACAGTGTTTTGATTAACATAATTACACATTACATGGTGTAAACTTTTATCAAATATCCGCCTAACCCTTGATTTTAAGGAATTAGAGCTTGATATGTTGCGTGCTTTAGGCGAATGTTGTAAGGAATGCAAACAGTTGTCGAAAAATAATAAAAAGTAGAAATATACGGAAGACTAACAGAATATATTTTGTTATACAATGACCAATCAGAAAAAGACTAGTACCTTTGTCATAGGAAGATAGACTCTCTTTTCAAAGCAGCTAAAGACAACTATTTTTGTAACCTTTGTGTGCCGGGAACATATATGGTCTTCCTGATTTTGTCAATCTTTACACTTTTGTTTTTAAATGTTTGTTTGAAAAATAAAGACGAAAGTTTGAAGATCATTTTTTGTTGATTCTTATATAACATTCTTTGAAAGTATAACATAACTCTGGAGGTTCCAGTCTAGTAACCATGGAAACCATCCTTCCAGCTGATCCACAGGTATCGCATGTAGTGTAGATTTTAGTATTTTAGCTAGATTCTAGTAATCTGGTATAGATTCTAGTATTCTAACTAGATTCTAGCATTCTAATACCTTCTACCAGATTCTAGTATTCTAGCTAGATTCTAGTATTCTAACTAGATTTTAATATAGTCTAGTGTAGATTCTAGCTAGATACTAGATTTTAATATAGTCTAGTGTAGATTCTACTAGATTCTAGCTAGATTCTAGATTCTACTAGATATTAGATTCTACTAGATACTAGATTCTAGCTAGACACTAGATTCTACTAGATTTTAATATAGTCTAGTGTATATTCTACTAGGTTCTACTAGATTTTGATATAGTCTAGTGTAGATTCTACTAGATTCTAGTATTCTGGTATAGATTCTAGTATTCTAGATTAGATTCTAGTAGGGGTGATAGCCTGGTAGCTATCGATAGCCTGATAGCTGTCGGTAGCCTGATAGCCTGCTATTTGATAGCCTGATAGCCTGCTATCGATAGCTATTAGTCTATTGATAGCCTGCTATCGATAGACTAATAAATATGCGAAGACGTAAAGACTGCAGGAGGAAGACGTAAAGACTGCGGGAGGAAGGTGTAAAGGCTGTCGGAGGTCCCCGCGGCGGCAAAGTGAACGGGATTCGAACCAACAACCTTTACGATACAGTCGCAATGCTCTACCAACTGAGCTATCAAAAGCCACGTGAGAGCAGTTGTATGTGGGTTAGCCCTTTATGTTCATTGGACGAAATAACCCAGCTCAGGCTAATGTATAAATACATTGAAAGGCGGGTGTCCCCCAGTAGCAGGAAATGTATATATATATGAAAATCAATACGTTTCCTGCTACGTACTCAGCGACACCACTTTTTATGTATTGCTAGAGTTTTTGTTGACTTTTGATTATAGCAAATGGTAATAATGGAAAATCTATCTACCTGACAAACCACACCAGCAAGGGTTTTTATACGAGCACCCAGACGATACCTTCCACCATCCATAGTGAGAACACTCTGCAATCGACTTTTCTTTACCACTGCATCCCACATTGTACATGAGCATTTTTGTTGTTGTCTCTCCTTCAATGTTGACAATTCGATTCACAGCTGCTTTGTAACCAAGCATTCGACAAATCACGTGAGCATCGTTTATACCCCAGGGACCAGTACAGACTGATCCCCAGGTGCCTTGGTAATGGATTTCCACTTGACCAACATGACTAACATTAGTTCCCACCAGACGAAATTGAATCGCTTTCGATTCTCCTATGAATACGAACCAGATCATAGTCTCTCACCCTTTACAAATTAAAATAATAATTGTGGTCACAGACATCTTTACAGTAAGTACACTTGTTTTTTCAAAGCTCTGTTTATAAAACCTTAGCAATTAATTAATTTCACAGTAGTAAGGAGAAATGTGTTTATCAACTGGGTTACATGTGGTTCTGTATAATGTTTTAAAAATTGTCTTAATTTGCGAGACGTTGTTGGTGTTGTTCTGGTCGTGGTTGCTGTTGTTTGTAATTTTGCATCTGCTGTTGCTGCTGTTGTTGTTGTTTTTGTTGTTGTTATTGTTGTTGTTGTTGCTGTCGTCGTCGTCGTCGTCGCTGTTGCTGCTTAACTGCTTACGACTGACCGTGCATACCGTATTTAGTCGTTTTATCGCCGCGGTGCTTATCTATTTTTTTGGGGTTTCTGATACGACGCTTATAATTATTCGGGGACTGCGCTAATTCGAGGGCGGCGTTTATTAAGAAGTCATAAGACTCATAAATGATTTAATAAGTGAAGGAAATGTTAAGATCACCATAAACGTGCTTCAGATGTACAAAAACTCTATTTTTTACACAATTTCAACGTTGAGTGATACCGTAGTTTGTTTTCCTTATTCAAGATGACTGCCTAGTGCAAGTGCTTTGAATAAGCGCCGCTCTTTGTGAACAAATGCAACTAAATGCGGCCTTTCTTCGAGGGCGGTGCTTAATTCATCATTTTGTCCTTAGGTGTTATATTCAATCGAGGGCTGCGCTGCATCGGAGAAAGCGTTAGAACGAGTAAATACGGTAATCACTTCAGATCCGTCTATATTAATATAAGTTTATGAGTTCTTGGATTCTTTCAGAACAATACCTATCTTAAGTGTCAAACCAAAGTCTCCGCTATGGCAACAGCCTGCACGTCCCTGAGATTTTGTTTGCATATGCGACACAAGATAAACTTTCTTTTCGTTCAAGCCATCTTTGACAATTTTTACAGTCGTCGACCAAAACTTGACCTCTGTCTAATTTATTTTGTGTCAGAATAAATTTGCATATTCATTAGCCTTTTTTATTGATTTTTAATCTACAGCTGTTCCACCAGTTCAAGTTCGTTTAGCTGGAGGAATGTCACCCAATTTTGGTCGACTTGAAGTCAGGTACCATGGTGTGTGGGGTACTGTATGTAATTCAAACTGGGACCAGAACGACGCTGAGGTGGTTTGTCGTATGCTTGGGTACCCTGGAGTACAAGTTGTCAAGCACACAAACTTTAGTCCTGTCAAAGGCATAATATGGCTAAATCACCTTCGTTGTACTGGTACAGAAATGTCCCTTGCCAACTGTAGTCATAATGGATGGGGTAATGCTTGGTGTCACCATAGCAGTGACGTTGGTGTCACCTGCAAGATGGGTAAGTTCTAAAGAAACATGATTTATTGATTATTTTCATATCTTATAGTTGTTCGTTCAACCTACACATACATCCAACATGCCATCATCAGGATTGAAGTGGATTTGGTAACATGACAATAATTGTAACAGCTTGTTGCTTGTCTTGCTTTTGCAGTCGCTGCTCCTCAATTTACAGTAAGCAGTACATCGGTTGGACTGGCTTGCAATACTGATCTTGTCATGCATTTATGTTTCAATAACTGCCAAAGAAAAGACGTTAATAGTTTGTTGTGTCTATAGCTCCGATATACGAATATCTTAGAAACAATATCTAAGAAATAAAGATTCAGTGGATTACTTAACACAATAACAATTACATGTATAAAAGCTTGTGACGGGCTTCTTTTATTTTCATAGTAACTGTTTTATTCCTGTCATATCATGATTGCTTATATTTGCTTATGCTGGTACAGAAATCACTGTTAGCTTTAGTCATCATGGATACGGATGTTGCTGTTACCATAGTGGTCAAATTGCCCTGTGACTAAAGAAAGGCATGTTTTTGGAAAGGAGTATTAAAAATCAGTGAGATGATTTATAAACTTCCAAAGAGCATGTATATAGTAATGTGTGTACGTATATGCCTGCTGTATGCGATTATATATTATTTGGTATATCAAGTACACTTTGATTGGTCGAGAACGATGAATGATTACAGTCCTTGAATCTAAGGCGCGCTTTAATTGGCTGGAATGTTTCGATAAATATTATATAGAAAACATTATGTCAAGAGCATAATGACATGCATTTTTATATTAGGGATGTCTCCTCTTCGTAATAAAGCACTCGAGTGACCTGCGGCCGTGGTGATCACGTGGACACTGTGCACTACTTGAGCGACTCGAATACCTGCGGTGACTGCAAAAGTAAGACTAGCAAAACGGTGTTATAATTATTGTCATGTTACGTAATCCACTGAAATCCTGACGATGTTATGTTTGAGATATTTGTAGGTTGATGAAAAAACTAAAGATATGAGTATAATTAATAATCCATGCTTTCTTTAGAACCTACCAATTTTGCACGTGACAATAACGTCGTACGTATGGTAACAGCCGTATGCACTTCCCCATCCATTATTACTACAGTTTGCAATGGACATTTCTGTACCAGTACAACTAAGCCATTTAAGCCATATTATGCCTTTGACAGGACTAAAGTTTGTGTGTTTGACAACTTGTACTCCAGGGTACCCAAGCATACGACAAACCACCTCAGCGTCGTTCTTGTCCCATCCATGATAACATACAGTACCCCACACACCATGGTACCTGACTTCAAGTCGACCAGAATTGGGTGACGCTCCTCCAGCTAAACGAACTTGAACTGGTGGAACAGCTGTAGATTCAGAAAATTAATTATATTTTAACATTAGATATGCAAATAGTATTCTTGTGTTGCAAACAAACAAATAAACAAAATTAAAGAATCGTATGACGACAGCTTATACTATGATAACTCTTTCAGGAAATTTTCAAAGTAAAAATGCTACATTATGTGAGCTCCTTTGGTCTTATTTATTTTGAGATAGTATCGACACCAGTATAACTACATTTGTATAATTTTCTCAATTCTTACCTTTATTTACCTGACAAACCACACCAGCAAGATCTTTATACGAGCAATAAGACGGTACATTCCACCATCCGTTGTGAGAACACTCTGCAATCGAGTTTTCTTTACCACTGCATCCCACGTTGTACATGAGCATTTTTGTTGTTGTCTTTCCTTCAATGTTCCAAATTCGATTAGCTGCTTTGTAACCAAGCATTCGACAGATCACGTGAGCATCGTTTAGATCCCAAGTATACGAATAGTAATAAGCACAAACTGCTCCCCAGGTCCCTTGGTACTGGATTTCCACTTGACCAACATGCTTTACATTAGTTCCCACCAAACGAACTTTAATTGTTTTTTCCTATGAAAGCAATTATTGTCGGAAAATATGTTGATTCAAATTTATTCTTTGTATATGTAAATTCGGGTCGATCTAATTATGGACCCTACACGACCAACCGCTGTCTCCTGTTTCAGTTATTTTCCGATACGCCTTAAATTGTGAAGCTGAAACAAAGCGCTCCCGCAAATTTTGATGACATGCTTACTCATGTTCAACTTGTCGTAAAACCAGGCCCCAAGGCTCCTGACAGAAGAAACGGGGGCGATCTGAGAGGTACCAACGCTGATTGAATTCACATGGACTTTTTCAAGTTGCTGACGAGTGCTACCATAATCTCGGTCTTATTGTTGTTGAGCATAAGTCCATCAGAGCATATCCATAACCTGATATCATTTATACATTGTTCCATTGATCTTATCGCCGCGTCCTGACTTGAAACACCATCAGGTTTGAAGGAAAGATAGAGCTGCGAGTCGGCGGCGTAACAGTGTATCTCAGGAAGGTGACCACTTACGATGTCAAACAGTTTGCTTGCATACATGTTAAACAGAAGAGGACCCAAGCAAGATCCTTGAGGAACACCAGAGTCTAGAATGGAACTTATCTGTGACTGAACCGTTGACAACAATGCGCTGTGATCTTCAAGCCAGGTACGATTGAAACCAATCAGCAACACGTTGACACCAAATTTCGACTTAAGGTGCTCAAACAGAAGATCATAGTGTACAGTATCAAACGCTGCATTTAAATCCAATAATGCCACATGTCACATGCCCACTAGTATTCATATTTATAAGAATGTCGTTATGAACTTTCAAAATGGCAGTTTCTGTACTGTGGCTAGCTCGTCCTGTACGCAGCTGATTGAAGTGCAAGATATAAAGAATTTGTTGTCATGTGGAACTCGACCTGACTGGCAACAACGGTCTCTACCAATTTGGAAACAAACGGAATATTGCTGACAGGGCGAAGATTCTTGAGATCTAGATCATTTGCATGATTTTTCAACAAAGGCGTGATCAGCGCTTCTTTCCAGTAATTGGCAAAATATCCCGAGACTGCAGAGATAAATTAACCATGGTTGTAATGATCATGTATAGAAGAAGAACATCCAAACAAGAGAAAACAAGCGAAGTTGGAAATGGATCCAAAGAACATGATTTCTTTGATGAACGACTTATAAGAGGTGTGCCAGTTTAACTGTCTTCGGCAAATCACTCAGGAAACCATCAGGTAGATCAATAGTGGCCAACCTACTATGAATGTTATTGACTCTGAATGAAAAAGTTCCCAATGCTATCGGCGACTTTCTGGCTATCAGATCCCTTGGCAGTGAAAGTTTCTTTGGTTCTCTAATGCGAGATTTGACTGCTCTGTAGAGTTTACCCTGGTCTTCACTGTTATCTTGTATGAAGTCAGAATAGTACTTAAGCGTGCAGTGCTCATTATAAGTGTAGCAAAGTTCTTTTAATTCTCTTAAAGGCAGCAAAATCAGAAGCACTTTTTGTAGAATGCCATTTACGCTCAGCTTTTCTCATTTCTTTGATAGCAGCCTTAATATCTTTACTAAACCATTGAACACGTATCCTGTTCACCACAGTCTTGGATTTCAGAGGAGCATGTTGATCTAACAATGGCGACAATGTTGAATTATAGCAGGAAACAAGTTCATCCAGGTCAGTAAAGGTGTTACGACAAAGTAGAGATTCAGCAATATTGGTCTTGAGCATGTCTACATCAACTGATTTGAGGTTCCACTGGGGGACTGATGACATTTGAACACGCGGTTTGACTGAGTTAAGTGAACAGGGGACAGCAGCATGATCAGAAAACAAGGATCCAACGTTGGCTTGTCAAAAACAATTGAGTCAGATCTACGTGTAATAAAGAGATCCAGAATATGGCCAAGCTCGTGGGTTGGGGCGTCAACAAGTTGATCAAGACCCATGGACTCAAGGGTATCCAAGAATGACGCTGCATCGGGATAGCCACAATTATCTACGTGAAGATTTAAATCACCAATGATTAATAATGGCTCAGGAGATAAGGCGACAGACTCCAGGCATAGGGTGAGCATCTCCTCTGAGTGCAATAGTTGATTCTTCGAGATTGAACGTTGCATCTGTGTTGGGATAGTAAGAAACTCTACGACCAAACCATCTTTTCTAGCTGATTTTCATGCTAATTTTCCATGTTATTATCCGACCTTATGTCTCATCAGGGAGTAAATCTTTGATCAAAACTAGTTCTTTTTACTGAGGGAGGGAAAAACCGGAGTACACGGAGAAAAACCCGCCTCGAATCAATTGAGAGAACGAACAACCAACTAAAGCCGTATGTGCTACCCTGTCAGAGAATCAAACCCGGGACCGAGAGGTGACAGACCAGCGCTCTTACCGCTTGGCTACCCTTGTTTTCCATCCAACCGCATGCATACGTGCAAACTGATGCAATGATAACAATGACAAAAAAAAATGGTAACTACATATAGGCAGTGTTTTGAAGTTTATAATTCTAATAACGTTATATCAGCCAATCCCGCTTGCATTCATTCATGCTGAAATTAATTAAGCAAGTGGAAGTAAAACGAAAGCAACACTTAATTCTTAACTCTAGGATCTTTATACGTGCACCTAGAATCTACATTCCACCATCCACTGTGATAGCACTCTGCAATCGACTTTTCGTTACCACTGCATCCCACATTGTACATGAGTATTTTTGTTGTTGTCTGTCCTTCAATCCACAAAATTCGATTTACTGCTGCTTTGTAACCAAGCATTCGACAGATCACGTGAGCATCGTTTAGATCCCAGGTATACCTGTAATTGACATAGTCATAACTATTACAGACTGCTCCCCAGTTCCCTTTGTACTGGATTTTCCACTTGACCAACATGGCTCATATTAGTTCCCACCAGACGAACTTTAATCGCTTTTTTCCTATGAAAGCAATTTTTTTCGGAAAATATGTTGTTCTTTGAATATGTAAATTCGGGTCGACCTAATCATGACCCTACACGACCATCGTATTCATGTGCAGTTATATTGCTGCAGGGGAATTGAACTTGTTAATAACAGAGCCTAGTTTGCTTTTTCGTAATACGGTAATATGATTTCATTTAACCCGTAGGGAAAGAATAGCTAAATAGCTATTAAAATAAGATAATTTTTTTACATATAACTGTGATTAATTTCAGCTTACTAAACTGATAGCATTGTTTAATAGATATCATATCCAAAGAACTGAATAGTTTATAAAGATAAATCGAGCACTTCCTTTGACTTTAGCTAGTTAATAGCTTAAAATAGATAAAAAATTACATACAACTGAAGTATCTTGACTGTGATTAATTTCAGATTACGAATCTGTTAGCATTAATTGTTCGATAGATATCTCATGTCCTAAGAACAACAGTTTATTAGGATAAATAGAGCCACTTCCTTTGACTTTAGCTGTATCAGCTGATATTGCCAAGCAATTCAACATGCGACACACCAGCGTATACAGATTTCGTTCATCACCGGGCCAAACGTCATTGCGAATGATATTAAGAGAACAAAGGACCGTCTATGTAAACTGTGAAAATTATACATTTAAATTATAACAGACTACATTTGTGCGTATGATTTTCTTAGGTGCGTGCAGATTGGATAGCTATGTTTCCATCAAAGAACAAAAGCAGTGGCTAACACGAAAATGTGGAAATTAAAAACCTATATATATATATATTATAAAAACAATAAAAAACGTTTATGACCCTATGCTGTGATATAGGTGGTGTACAGTACTTGATAAAGAAAAAACCTCGTATTCCTAGAACTAAAAATGCTCACTCAGTAATTTAGTGTCTTTATAATTTATGCCGATTTTCAAAAATCTCTTAACCGTAAGTTCATGTCCGCAAGAACAATTTGTATTTTACGCGATGATTAATAAGCTTCCTTTTCCTGTAGTCTACATCTTCTACTCGTGTTTATGTATCACAGTAGGCATCCCGAGTTTTATTTGGCTAAATAAACGTTTTCAATGCTAATATAAAAGGCAAAACACGTCCATATTGCTTGGTTTTGTTCATATTAACATTACTTTAGCAAAAAGAAAACCGGGCAATTGTTTCTTGTTGTAAATTATTGCCCACGTGAAAGATGTTTACTTCTGCATGCAGAACATACATTCCACCATCCGTTGTGAGGACAGTCACTCTGCAATCGAGTTTTCTTTACCACTGCATCCCACGTCGTACATGAGTATTTTGGTTGTTGTCTCTCCTTCAATGAAGATAATTCGATTCACAGCTGCTTTGTAACCAAGCATTCGACAGATCACGTGAGCATCGTTTAGATCCCAGTAGTATCCACAACAACTACACACTGCTCCCCAGATCCCTTGGTACTGGGTTTCTACTTGACCAACATGGCTTATTAGTTCCCACCAGACGAACTTTAATTGCTTTTTCCTCTGAAAACAGTCACTGCCGGACAATCAAATCGCTTTCATCACATATTGCTTAAAAATTACGTTTAATTCCACATCCATCGAGCGTGAGGTATGTACGGGAAAAAATCAAGACGGTCGTTTTTGCGTTTAGCACTAGTTAAATCTAAAAAAAGCCGAATGAAAAGTTTGTTTTCTCGGCCATCATGCACCTATTTCTCGTTTATTCTACATCAAGTGCGTTGCGTGTAATGGCCAGTAAAGCACTCATATCAATCTCTAATCCCTAAATAATAAAATGAAAACTCCATTCTTACCACAATCAATCAGTTTGTCGCTTTCTGATTAGTCAAGAACGGTGGTAAATAGAAGTCCATACCAGCAATTTACGTCATCGTTTTCATGGTCAAAATAAGCCTCGTGAGTCCTCGAGATTTTGATCATCTAAAAGGTAAAAAAGGTTATTTCTTTTAATTTTTACTTCGAAGAGCGTGGAGTGGTTGCCCAATTCTCCCGAGCCAGGGGCTCGTGTTTAAGCTTTCGAAGGTGCGCCCTCTACCCCCTCTATCCATCAGTGCTCCTTTTTACGGGTATTTAAAGCTAATTAACGCTACACGGAAAGGAAAGAAGTTGAAACAAGGATGTGAAGTCACTGGGATATATGTATACAGGTTATAAAAACACAATGTAATTGTTTTAAAAAAAATATATAGAGATTCTTTTTGTTGATATTACCAAGCCAGCAAGATATTTATACGAGCACCAAAACTGTATAGTTCCACCATCCGTTGTGAGAACACTCAATCGACTTTTCTTTACCACTGCATCCCACACGATCCATGAGAATCTTTGTTGTC
>JALIZF010000712.1:0-65318 GCA_029948255.1 Telmatactis stephensoni
TTGTGCATTATGGTGAAGCTAGTGCTGGTTTGACAACTGAGGATGTCAGTGCACTGGATATTTTAGTGCAGATTTCGTATGAGTGTGAAAAGGCCACGGCACGGTTGCAGCACGGTTGAGGCAGAATTTTCGAATGTTTTTATAGACAACACAGCACTGACATGGTCACGGCACAGCACGGTCCTTTTCACACTCATACAAAATCTGCACTAGCAGGTGTTCACATAATAATAGTAGGAACTAGAATAGTGGGAAACCTTTATAATGTTTGTCATGGTACAAACCTTTTCTTGTTTTTCTCTCTCAGCATATTCCATAAGGTTCATGTTGTGTTTCTTTCCTAGTAAATGCTCTCGTTTATTATGAGGTGAATTAAAATACATATTGCATGGCTTACATAGTAGATTTTCAGCATCATCATTATTTACCTACAATAAAATACATAATTATACAATAAGATTTGAAGTTTGCATTACAAATAATTAATGTTACATTATTATTATAAATGCCTGTAGTCTTACTTGTGAATCAGATGTTCCATTGACACCATCACTCTCTGAAATCACAATTTTGCATTCATGTAACTATTAGTAAGAGTTCCAAAGTTAAAAGTTGAAACTCACAGGATTTCACAGCACACTTCACCAATTAACTCCAAACTTACATCACTTAGAACTATGCAAATTCCAAAACTTGTTAGAATCAGTTTCTTGATTCAAACTAGCTATGAAAGATTTCATTTTGAATGACCAAGGCAGATCACTGTCTTGCTTTGCGATGCAACTCATTCTCGCCTCTATATTTATTTAATAAACATTTTATCACAAACCTCTTCTCAGAGCTTTTTGTCTAGACATAAAAGCCTTGTATGCATCTGTTTGTTGGTATTCTTCCAATTCTTTCATGTATCTTTCTTTGTCTTTTCTGCCTTCTTCCAAGTACAGCTATAAAATGATGACAATACATGTATGAATTGCACTGAGAGAGCAATATTGAGAGAGGGTAATGCTATGGTGGGGAAGGACAAAATAGGATGCAATTCACAAAATTCTGTCTTTGTAACCTTCTTAATAGTGATTTAATAGGAAAATATTTGACAAAACAATCTGACTTTTCAGGAGTGGCAATAGCCCACTTTCAATATATGGTTGAGATGCCACACACAAAAGAATCAGTTCGAGGCTCTGGGGAATAATGCCTAGTAGTGCAAGACTCAACAATAATTATTGTTTTGTTACGCACTACTAAGCAGTATTCCCCGGCGGCTCGTACTGATTCCTTTGTGTGCGGTAACTCAACCATATATTGAAAGTGGGCCTATACTTTCCTGTTATAAAATACCAAACAAAATTCTAACCTGTTTTTGTGCAGCAGGCAACTGTGTCCACATGTTTCCCAGGATTTTCGTGACCTCATGGAATGGTAAATCAGGGTTTTCATTTCTTGCCTTCTCTCGATGTTCATTCAAAAACCTCACATACCCTGTGAGGGAGCTTTGGGGGCATTGGTATCCTTATAGGCTTTCTTGCGCTTTCTTCCTTTTGAAAATGTGGACTGAAAGGAAACAAAAATTATCACCCTTAATAATTTACATGCAAAAATTTCTCGATGCTTATTGGCTAAGAGCAGTGCTGTTTCGAGGAAATTTAGTGCAGAAAAAAGGAAATTTAGTGCCAAAAAAGGAAATTTAGTGCAAATTTCTTTTGGCAGAAAACAGTCAAAATGCACTTAAACGTCAAATTCTTCTTTTTATTCATCAATGAAAATATTTATAAAACACTTTTAGCGGGATTTGTTTCCAAAATTGTCGAAAATATGCAAGAAAAATGTCAAAAAGTGCCCTAGTTTCGGGTGAAAAGTTTTGAATTTTTCCCTTGAGCGCGCGCTTGGTGACGACATTCGAACACTAGGCGCGCGCTAACCTGATTTTTCAACTGAAAAGCTACAGAAAAACTTGAAAATATTGCTCGAATTTTTGCATGTATATTATTAAAAGGAAATAATATGGTTTACTCGTGCAATTTAGAATAAATTTGACTCGTGAGTTTTCAAAGAGCACAAATTGCACTCGCCCTACGGGCTCGTGCAATTTTGAACTCTTTGAAAACTCACTCATGCAAATTTATTCTAAATTGCACTCGTAACCATATTATTTCCTATACAAATCTATCAAGATGCAACTTATTCAGCAACCACCCTATTTTGGTAGAGACATGCAAAGTTTTATGGCAAGTGTTTATAAAATGGAAAAGTTAGGAAGTTTTGAATTTACAAGGCATAACAAAGAAATGTATGGTAGACAGTTAAGTATACATGCTCTCCATAATTTTTTTCATAAAATTTCTAATTTTCAAATTTATGTAAAATTTTCATTTTATAGGCAACTGGAACCACAATTACAGTGTCACATTTTATTGATATGACACTATTGATTCCTTTCTTAGTAAATCTATTATTTTAGAATGTCACCCCCAGGTTGATAACTTTTTAAGTGAATGGATTAAGGTACCAGAGGACGTTCTCAACTGATGTTTACTGAAACACACATAGTATACTAACTACTCACTATAAAAGTATATACTTTCTTGAAGATTAACAAATGTAGATTTTACTGTTGTTGAAATTTTTTGTAACAGTTTTAATATTTTTCTGAGAGCAAATTTTGTGATTTTCAAACGTACCTTATTCGCAAAGTACCTGGAACATTTAAAGTTTTCCAATCTACTTAAAATCAATGCTATGGTTAAGAGCACAGTTTGATGTATAAAATAGTGTCTCAGATTTCTTATAAATGATCATGTTGCAGAAATATTTGCTTTCAAAGTTTAATGACATGTTTTTGAAACCTGTTGTGCACAAATAATATTGGTGAACAACTTTAACACAAAAATGTGTATCAAAAAAATTGAAAGAGATGAGGAGATAAGATATTGGTCTACACATCTGGCAATTTTTAAGAAAATTGGTTAAAAATTGGTGTTCCAGGAACCTTTTAAAAATCAGTAGAAAAGTACTGAATCAATTCCAAGAAAACTGCTTTTAAACTGAGGCCCTTCTTGTATGTTTGCTGACATAATTGGGACTGACATGTCATCGCATTTCCACCTCATTTGTGTTTTTTGCTAATAAACCAATCACAGAAATAAGCGTTTATCAATAAGCTTTCAATTGAAACCAAAATTAACAAATCTATATGCCCATGAAATGTTATCATTTTTGAAGGTCCTCTTGGTAACTTAAGAAAAATTGAAATAATCTAACATCCATCTCTCTACAAAAACTAAAGCCCATTTTCCATCCAGACAGCTAGACAACTACTGTGAAGAATTTATATTGTATAGCAATGTTTGTGATAGTGCAAGCCTTTGTCATTCATGTACCAACAAAGGATTGATTGGTTGTTTAATCAAAGTAACACGTGAAAAGCTATAGAATGTGTTTGTTAGTAAGCGACCCATGATAATGACCATTACCTTAGATCCCTCTGCACTGTCTGGTCTTCCAGGGCTTGGTACTGGGCTATTTTCAGCTAACAAAATCAAAACATTTTGAAAATAATTATTTCACTAATGCATGACAATAAATTATCAAAAATTCTATTCTTGGTTTGCAACCATGCCCAAGAGAGTGATTTGAACAAAAGACATGGCCGACGTTGGTGGTTTTTATCTTGATTTTCTTTTGTCAAGACCACCAACATGGCAGCCATGTCTTTTGTCTCTACATTCTCTACATGCTTGCAAACCAAGAGTTGCCAAAGGTAGACAAACATTAGAGTAAAATGGGATTATTTTACCTGATTGGGACAGTTTACTCACAGCAGACCTAAAAAGAACATGAACTTCATTATTATCTCTGTAGGCCCTTCACAATTACCTCTATTTTCTTATTATGTAGATCCTTCTACCAGAACAAATTTTCTATAACAACTTTCCATGACAAAAGGATTTCTCCTGTCTGCACAAACAAATTTCAAATGCATTTGTCATTTGAGATTTGGTCAAATTTTCTCATCCACAAGAGCAAAAAAAATTTGTTATAGAAAAAGGAAATTTGTTCATGAATATAGAAAGACCTCACTCTCATTAACAAGACCCACAGTACTAATGAAGACAATCATCTCCTTACACTATAAGTGCTAGTTAAACCACAAAATCTGTCTAAGTATGTTGATTGTGTTATTCTACTTATTTTTTAATGAAAAAGCTCACAGGCAAAATATTAAAAGCCCTGGCTAGCAATGTTAATTCAAAGTCTCAATGGATACCCTAGATGAACCCAATTTTAGGGCATTTTATTTGGATTAGATGGTGAACATATCAACAAAAAATATTACAAACCTTCTGTAGACATATTTATGATTTGCTACAGTTGTGTTATCTTTTAATTTTTTTAGTTATTTATTTATTTTATTTTATTTTATTTTATTTATTTCTTCTTCTTTTTTTGTCAAAAGGTATATTTCAGAAGCTTTAATAAGAGGAGAGATGCCCCATTCTTTAACATGAGATATATATATATATAAGCTTTGTATCCAGGAAACAAAATGAAGTAGACCCTGGATTCTATATTTTGAAAAAGCAAACTAAAAACAGAGAAAAGGACAGTGGAAGTAGATAACATTTTGGTGGTACTATGCTTTGGAAAATAAAAATAAAATCATTTCAAAATGAGATATGAAAAAACCTAATTAAGCATCTTCATTCCATTTCATTTTCTCTCTTAATTTCTCTCTCTCTCTTTTATTTATTTGTTTCTTTATTTTTGCTTTTCAAAAGCAGCTTTTATAATGAATGCATCCAGCTTCTTTGATATCTTTTTAACACTTCACGGTAGACAGTAACCCAAACTTGAGGATATCAATGTACAATATAAGTGCTACACTTTATGGCCATTATCTGTAAAAATATTCAAAAGTAATTACTCTAAAGACGTCTCGGTTATTAAATCTCGGCCAAACAATAGGAGATGTACAAGAAGCTATTCAAACTCTGGTATTGTATGGAAAATTCCTTTAGTGTTAGATTTTATCCGGCGATTTAGGCGGCTATTTAGAACAAGATTAAGGAAAGAGAGAAAATATAGAAACCTTACAGCTAGAGGCAGCTGCATTCATTAAAATAAGAGTTCAGAATTCCTAAGGAAGTTTTCTTAACAAATAGACTATTTCTTGGCTGAGCAAATACAGGAAAAAGCAGAGTGACAGAGAGTGAACAGCGGATAATCTAGAAATGAGAGTAATTCATGGAAATTCCTACCTTGGAACCCTAAACTTGAGAAAACCGACAGTGTTATTATCTAAACTTTTTCCAGCGATACTTTAGTAGTAGCTAATTAGAAAGAATGAAGTAAGAAATAATAATTACCTTGTGTCGGTCACTTCGGTTTCCATGTTATCTAGACTTCGAGAGGCTGCTTGGCGCTTCTCTAAACAGACACAAAGAAATCACCTCTTTAGCCTTCGAAACTCCACACCAAACTCTCTATCGAGAGCTGAATGATGAAGGAAGTCTTATGAGTACTTCGAGTTTGCTTTTCCTGGTTTTCCGGCCTGGAAAAACGTTAAAAATCCCTACCAAAACTGGACTAGAATCTCCAAACCTACCACGCTACTGCGAACACACCAGACCACGTGTACCTTATATGGATATTTCTTCCATATATAGCAAACAAGGTCAAATGTGCAGAATGACTAATCCCATTCGATGTTCAACATTTCTCTTTGCATTTCCCACAATTTTTTTCTTGTTTTTCTATTGTTTTGAAACGATGAATAAATATTCTCTCTGTTTTTGTGAGGATATATGATTGAGATTAACTTTAAAACAAAGATTACAACCCTGTAACAGTAGATTTCAAATGAAATCCAAATGCGACCTTATTTACACAGGAATCCCGGTCCGTCAATCTCTTTCACGCTTTTCTTTCCTAAAGTATTTGTAATCGTCTGTACAAGGTCTCTTTTCCTTAGATACATGGCAGCCAACAACAACAGAGACTACAACAACTTGCCTCTGCCCCTTTGCCATAAAATAATTTGTCAGGACTTGTCGGCATCTCCGGCTTAAGCACAGGAAGCCCGCGTTATAAACGCATTTGAACTAATACTAAAATTGCACAAACCTTCAAACACTGCACTCAGTTGTAAGACTAAGATAACTTGCTCAATTTTCAAAAAAATTTCCTTCAGGATTTGAGAGATAATTAATACAAACACAACATCTAATTTCTTATTAAATTTGTCATTTCAACACTATCTTAGTTTGGACTTCCTGTGTTCAAAGTGAAAATGGCGGTTGTGAAAGAATGTAACGTCGCCCTTGCGGCCTTCTTGGTCTACTTTTGCCTCAGTTTAACACTATACAAGACATCGACTTTCACTACCATTTCGAGCTTCCTATCCTCTACAGCTTTTATCTTTCTGGGATGGAGCGTTTCGAATTTTTCCCCGCATTCTGACGTTGTCAAGAGAGCTTCGTTTCTTGGCTGTGTATTCGGTTGCTCCGCTGTTTTGAGTGTTTCTGCAGCAAGCTTTCGCTGCTTCGGCTGGTACATGACCTCACTGTCGTTTTTCCACTTCTCGGAATACATCATGACAGCGTTATACAATCCTCACACCTTATCAACCGATTCGTTCTTGCTCAATCACAGTCCTGAATACTCAATGGCCGCTGTTGCAAGTTGGATTGAGTTCGCCATTGAATTGTATTTCTTCCCAAGTCTGAAGAACTGTGTGTTTATAAGTACTATGGGAGTACTGCTGCTCATCGGAGGTGAAGTTACACGCAAGTTGGCAATGATCACAGCAAAGTCGAATTTTACACACATTGTCCAGTTTCACAAGAAAGATGGCCATGTTCTCATTACCCATGGAATTTATAGTTGGTTTCGTCATCCTGCCTATGTTGGTTGGTTCTGGTGGAGCATAGGGACACAGCTTACTTTGTGTAATCCTATTTGCTTGGTGGGTTATACTATAGCCTCCTGGAGGTTTTTCAAAGAGAGAATCGAATGTGAAGAGATAACATTGCTTAGCTTTTTCAATCAAAATTACATTGATTACCAAAAGAGAGTTGGAACTGGTCTTCCATTCATCAAGGGATACTTGATTTCTGAAGAACTCGAGAAGCTTAAATGAGAATCATATTAAAAAGAAATATGTTCAGAGTGGCAGAATAATGCATGCACCTATCAAAGTAAACCCTGAAAGGGGGGGGGGGGGAGTGTGGGCAAGGAGGAATTTCATTGATAGCTATGGTTTTTGTCAAAATCCCAAGAAAACAAATGCAGATCAAGTAAATACAAAAGCCCTACTATCTATCGGAGATGAGGGGAGACTGCTCACAGGGTAGGTTTTCATAAACCTGTGAAATAAAAACTAATAGTTAATGTGTAATAGTCAAATGAAAACAAAAGAAAATGGAATTAGGGGCTACTAATGTGTATTCTTTGATATCCATTTTCATGAATCTATGAAACGTGTATAAGGCCAATTATCTACAAAATTTGCATAAGGCTGCATTTGCTCCCCAAACCATCTAATCATTGGGTTTATGAAAAAATAACCATCATATAAGGCATGCTCTCATTGGCAGAAGGACGTGTATACTATTACTGCAAACTTTAAATATGCACACAACGTGTGTGCACTTTTGAATTTTTTATCAGTGTAAAATTTACATTTAATGAACACTGAATTTGCTTGAAAAACCAACATGTTTATAAAAGAAATAGAAAACTTACCTGCTGTGCGGTGTGCAGATTTAGAGTACTTGGGGATTGATCAGAACACTTGAGAAGCATTGAGAAGCAATGGGCCATGCCTCATGCTTCTCTTAACACTTCTTTCGTGTTCTGATCAATCCCTGCGTGCTCTAAATCTGCACAGTCACAGCACGCACCCACGTTTTCTATTTCTTAAACAAAGCATTTAGTACTATTTAGTTACAAGAACATTTTTCGTATAAGTGTCAAACAGAGCATGCCATGCCATGACTGTATCAGTGCCATGTCTAAAAATGCATGTCTAAAATGAGATTAAAATTTTTTGCCACAAGCGTGCTGTGTCATTTTCACAGTCATATGAAATCTACTCTGTTATTTCATGTTCTGCAAAGAGTCTGTGCTCTACCCTCTTACATAATTAATGAAGAGTTCACTGTGAAAATGACCAAAGTGGCTTTTTGATGGATTAATTTTTCCAGCATAGGAAAGTTAATTATACCATTTTATACCATTGAAAAAATATTATTAAAAAGCCACTTAGGCCATTTTCACATTGAACCCTTCATTTACCAAATGACCGTTATCGATTTAACAAATAGATTCCATTTTTCCGTGCGTCTGTACTCTAATCGATGCACAGATGACGTCAAAATGTGGTGAGAACAAAAAAGTACGCCACGAGACGAAGTCGAGTGGCGTTGTCGAGTGGCGTGACTGTTGTTCTCACCACATTTTGACGTCTTCTGTGCATCGATTAGAGTACAGACGCACGGAAAAATGGAATCTATCTGTTTTATATAATATTTATCGAAACATTCCAACCAATCAGAGCGCGCGTAAGATTCGATGACGCCATCTATGTGTGTGTACTCTAATCACACATGGTTGTTCGACCAATCAGAGCGCGCGTAATATGCCAATTATTATATAATCCCTCATGATCAAGAATTAAAGACAATTTTATTTCAGTATGGTATTGAAGGACTACAAACTAGTAGTGACAGTAGAGTGATTTTATTTAACCTGTGATATACAAATTTCAATCTAATAGCTAATATGTAAAATTAAGAGACAAGAAAACAATAAAATTATAATCTACTAATGCGTATCAGCCTAAAACATTTCACAGGTTAAGTAAAACCACTATTTGAATAATGAGCTTAAAATTATTGGTTTACAATAGACTGATTCCTTAAGTAAATTTTCACTCCTGATTGAACTGGTAAATGTCCCTCAACTGGTAGCCCAAAAAGCAATAGACTGCTTTTGATATATTGGTTGAATTTCATCCACAAAGCAATTCACAATGAGACTCCAGTCTAGAGAGGTTGTAAATAGCATTTTATTCCCTCCTGAGCCTCGACTTTAACCCACTGTTGGCTATCACTGTCTTATCCAATATATCAAAATACCAACTTATGGAATCATGTCAGTTAATAACTACTCTTGCAGTATCAAATCAGATGTTATATACCAGCATGCATAATACACATATCATTTGCTGATTTTGGTGAACCTGTGAAAAAGTTTGCAAACTAAGGCCCCAATCAAATGAGAACACCAGGTGACAAAAGTTGTCGCAAGTTTTGACTTGCACCTTCATTTGACTGCTCACTTCCATCAACTTGCAGCTACTTCCATTGACTTGTGAGGACTTGAGAGCAGTTTGAACATGCTCAAATTTGATTGCAAGTTGATCGTGCTAAACTTTGGAAGTTGTTTTTCATTGAAAGTTTTTGAGAAAACTTGCATTGACTTATGTGGAGTGATGTTCAAATTAGAGGAGCAAGTCATAAGTCAGGGCCTAATACATGTAGTTGACAGCAGACACTAATCCAATTGTTTTCTTTTGTTCTTTATTAACTACTGTCAGTAGTACATCACCCTCAATAGTCGTCTGTCTTTCACAGGTTAAATAAAATCACTCTATAGATGCTTAAGTATACAAAAAAGCTTTAAATTGATCATGAAAAATGCTAGACTCCAATATACTAACTGGCTGCAAAGTAGTGAATGAATGTAAATAAATATACTGTATATACTTTTATAAAGGGCATTTTAGCAGTACGTAGAAGTTTATGCATTGAATAGGCTAAATCAACAAATTCTGTAAGCTCTACTAGACCAGATTTCTTATGAAATGTGAAATTGCAACTATGGTATGTCAGTGAGATAGTGTTTGTGCAAAGCATTTGAAATTCCTTCTAAGACCATACCATATTCACAGTCATAGGAAAACTTCTCTACATAAAGTTTAAATAGGTACAGTTTCTGCTCTACATCTTGGTTAATTCTAACTGTTTTATATATCTGTTTGTAACATTACTGTATCAATTTTAGTTTGACTAAAGTGTATGAATGTGTTATGCATTAAAGTTTGCTCTCTTGAACAACAATTACCAGTGTTTGCATAATTGCACACCCTGCCAGAAATAAGTCTCCCATGGGAATTAGGCGGGTAATTAGGTGATAGGCTATACTGTGAAGCCAACAAAGACAGTGTTCAGACATCTATGGAGAGAACTCCATCTCTTTTTGAATTTATGTAACCTATCAACAAATAGACCTTTTTCAGGTTTGTTGATACCGCTGTAAAGTTAGACAACAGATGCACTGGCGCAGGGTTAGCCTCGAGTCAAGGTAAATTATTCAAAAATACTAGTTAGAAAAGCAAACATTTTGACTAAGAACAATATAGAAATCGATTTTACTCCCATGGGTCTTTCTTGAAAAGGAGGCTAACCCTGCATAAATGCACCTTTTGTCAAGAAGCTCAGTGGACTCTTGCAAATGGAAACTGGACTATTCCCAGTTGAGACTTTCGTCTAGCAGGATGAATAATTATACAAATAATGGTAATTAAAAACAACTCAGGTACAACTGTATCCTAAAAGACGAATATCTCTAGTCAAAGCCAGCAAGTGATAACTAGAGCAGTACAACCAACAGATACTGTTGTTCATGATCCAGAAATCGGCATCACCAAGACAACTGTTATTCTCTGTGTATAAGCACAAAGAAGCCCAGGGCTGCTAATATTGCATACTGAAATAAAGAAGTTGTGAAAATCAGAAAAACAAACTTCAAAAAAAAACAACAACAACAACAAACTACAACATAACATTAATATACATGCTAAAGTTTAGAATATCTTTCCACTTTTTTGTGACAGCAATAGCAATAGAGCAGTTTTCATGAGTGAACCGTGTACCGTGAACGTGCCAGTACCATAATTTCTATTTATTATATACCCTTGTCGATACGCACACTCTGATTGGCTAAAGGCTGTGCTTTATCAGAGAATGGAGCACAGCTCTGATGTCAGCAGCGTGAGCTCAACCGCGCGCGCACCTTTTGAATTTTTGTACGGAGAAAATCGAACTTTTTCCCTTGAATATTTACTTCATAATAGTAAAACAAATAGAACATCTTTTTCCGTGCTCCGTTCAGTAATACAGCACTAAGGAAGTACCAAAAGCACTCAAGAAGTGTGGAGAGCTCTCACCTACGGCTCATGCTCTCCTTGCACTTCTTTCATGCTTTCATCACTTCCTGCATGCTGTATTACTGAACGGAGCACGGAAAAAGCTGTTCTATTTGTTAATTGTATTTTTGCATCATATTCTCAAAGACTGCCACTCCAGAATATCAATAAGATGGGTATAATCCAGAGTTGCTAAGATACAGGATGTAGACAGGAGGGGAGTACAACTAAACTTACCTTAAACTTGGGATAATCATTCATGAGTATAGTCACCATGCCAACATAAGGTACAAAGCTAGAACAAAACCATTAATTCATTACATAGGTAAGTACTCTGTACTTGACAAAGGGAAAAACTCTGGATAGAAAGTTATTTAGCTAGGATGGAAAAAGCAGAAATGTAATCAGTTTGTCCCTAACTGTCACACTTGATCAACCAGAACTACATGTAGGGGGCTTTCTATTGTTCTGCGGCATATCGCTTTTCCCACGGCAGAATTTCTTGGTTTCAAGATAGAAAATATATCATTATATGGATAACATGTTTTCAAAATTAAAAATTAAAAAACTCCCTCTTGAAGCCTAGTTTCTTTTGTGTTAAAAGATTTCATCCAATCATAAGCTTTCAAAACAATACCCAAACTATGCTTCAAATTTGCCATATTCCCCACGGTGAAGTTTTGTCATAATAAGACTAGCGAAAGTTTTTGTTAAATGGGAAGCAGCTGATAAATAAAATCGAAATAAATGTCCAAAATCAAAAAGTTATGGGAAATTTTCATGTTTTAACCAATCATATCATATAATATATATAATAAAATATAATCAAATAATACCGCAATTAGGGCCTAAAGGTTTTTTATGCCGTTAGACCCCTAGTTCTTATGCGCATCGTCACTTAAGAGCCATGCTATGTCTACTCACCCTCTTGCCCTTCCTACAACATCTTTCTTTTCAAGCCACATTTGACCAGGAGCATACAAGCCTCTATCATCAACAGAATTATTGTCACCTTTTGTCAGAAATTTGATACTTCCATTCTCTCTGTAAACAATGAATGAATGATAAACAACATGCAATCTCAAGTCACACTGATACCATTTTCCTGTCAACAGATACAGCCCATTTCATTAACAGTGTCCCTATAAAAAGACATTTCTAGACTAACTATTATAAATATCATGTGTCTCATTAAATATTCTCTATTCTCTATTCAGAAAAAATACTTGCTTTGAATTTTGTTCATTCATTTTGAAGTTATGAATTTCATACATATGTTGAAACAATATGTTGCAACAGAAATTAATATTTAGTGAGACACATGACATTTATTGTAGTCTAAAATGTCTGATTCAGCTGGACAACATTGAGGAGATTGACTATATTTTTAAGTGAAACTCAATCCTAATGGGAACCTCCTAATGGAAAAATATGGTCTTAAATGGACAAAGAAAATTTGTTGCACACTGGGTGGTATTACAAGCAACATACAAGCTCTGTTACTTGCCACTCAACAGTCAAGGGCAGATCCAGGGCTCAGACTGAGCGGGTTCACATTTTACACTGTACAAAACAATAAATACAGCCTGTTATCCAGGGCTTAGATTGAGGGGGTTCACATTTTATACTGTACAAAACAATAAATACAGGTTATTAGTCAGGTAAGTGAAAAATAAGGCTGTGTATTGTTCTTGATATTTTTCTTTCTCAACATAACATTTTTTAATTTTTAGGATGAGGAAGGGGGTTCCCAGGCACCCAAAGAACCCCTCCCCCCCCCCTGATAGTGTTGCATGAATGTTGCTGCCTTTACCCTTTCCATCAAACAAAATCTAAACCTATCTAGAGCAGTTTTTGTACGACTGAGAAATTAGCATGGTCACAACAACAGTTACAGCAGCAATTTTGAATGCTATGTTAGGTATTATGACACCAACATAGTCACCACACAACATGGTTTGTTTAACACTTCTATGAAAACTGCTGCAGCAATTACTTACTTTTCATGGACCTTTAAAACCCTATGTACTATTGGTATTTCCCTTCCTTCTACTTTAAACACAACTATTTCACCAACTCTAATGGGATCTTGTTTATAATTTGTGAGAAAGAGAAGGTCTCCACGCTGAAATGCTGGCTCCATACTACCACTACAACAAGAAAGAACTTTATGAGAATGAAGCAATGTACATATAGCTACTTGCACTGATAATGGCCCTTTGAAAATCACCAAACAGAGAAGCCTAGACCAAAATGAACATCGTATCAACTATGATCTGATTAACGATCAAGTTTGATATTTGGTTTGGTTTGATTGAAGATAAATCATTTATCAAAACTTGTTTGATGAACTTGATTATGTTTGATGCTTAGCAAACCTAATCCAAATTATTGAACAACTGGAGTTTGACTGCATTCAATCCCCAAATGTTCCATTGGTTATATCAGGTTTTATTGTTAGTCTACTCCTTCATTCTCTCAATAAATAACAACAATAAGATACCATTGTTTAATATTTTTATTTAACACACAGTTCAGTAACCCAATAGCCAACTTCTGATATACACTTCACTTGCCACAGACAAAAGCATCAAGATGAGGCTAAATGCATAAAGTTCAATCATGACAATAACAAGACAAAAGTTTTAGTACATAGCCTTGTTCTAAATCCTTTTGTATGTGGTAGGTGAAGCATATATATCGGAACTGAGCTATAAGATTTCTGTCAAAAAGTCAAGATATCCATACCCCCTCCCTCCTAAGTCGTTGTTGCTTTTATTGTTCAGACAAGCACAACAAATAAAACCCAAACAAGTAAATAAAAATGTCTAAAAACGGAATAACAATAAATAATCAGTACAAAATCAAGTATTTTCATTATACTACCTAAGAACAACTACAATGGGGCTTTCGCTTCCTGTGACTACCATCAAGCCTTTCCATATCATGAGAGCTGACGAGACGATAATGGCGAAGTTCAAAGCTTGGTAAAAAAGCTAAGAATTGACATAGAACCAAGTAGACAGTTAGGGAATAAACTTCACTAGTCGTAAATGTAGTTATATCGTTTATATACTCACTTGGCGTTTATTCATTCGCCGTACATCATCAAACATTGAAGTTAAACTGTCCATGTTGAAAACTTAACTACACGTGTGATACGCTTGCGCAGAATCAAACTGTATTTACACAGGGTACCCGCTGAACACCCAACAACAAATAAAGCCTGGAAAATCCAATTCAGGACCTTTAATCTTGCGGATACTCCTATAAAACGGCTAGTTTTATCACAGTAAAAAATTTTACTTCATAATGAAACCTCTATAAAATTCAACCACGTTATTACTAATCACTGAGTTTTGTCGGAAGGAGCAAATGGGCTTCCTGTGGTAGTGGTTTCTAACTGTCCAATCTTTTCTTGTTATAGTTCGACCTTCTGTCTGTTCTGTCTACAATAAAACAGCGTTTTTCTTTTATTTAAGAAAACGCCGTGTCAATTGTAGATGGTGAATCTTTAGAGGTGCCAGTGACGTCATATTTAGGAAGCGGTCATTATTAATTATGATGGGGTAGGGGGTGGTTGATTTATTTCAAATTCATACAATCTCACAACCCCTCCCTTCATAAATGTCTCTCACGACCCCTTCTTCTTCATTTTATTTTTACGCTTATATTTTTCTCTGGTGGCTTTTTTCTTGTTGTTGACTTGAGCTCTTTCTTTTTTGTTTGTTTATAACTAAGATGGCAGATCGAGGAAACTTTTTCTGGAGTGCCTGAGTTGCTTTTCGGTGAATGATACATTGCAGGCCCGTCGCTTGGGGTGGTTCGAAGGTTCGAGCATTTCCCTTAAGAAACTAATCTTATGCATTTCCCTCAAAATGAACCTTTGGTGAATGCTGCTGAATTATGGTTTTATCAAAACCCTGACCTTCAGCTATTTATTTTAACAATTTCCTAGTTTTAACAACTGAAGTGATTTCTATTTCTTTCTTTTTCTTTTTCTGTCATTTCTCTCTCTCTCTCTCTCTCTCTCTCTCTTTTAATTAACAACTAATTTTGATTTCGAGACAGGAAAAAAAAGGAAAAAGGAAAAAAAAGAAAGAAAAAGAAAAAAGGCCCTAGCTGGTTTCGAACCCGGCTCTTACATATGCCTATTTGCTTCACAGTTCAAGGGTTTTTCCAACTGTGCCACCTCGAGTATATTAAGGCCTGGGTCAATCGCTAATTGAATAAATTTTGGATAAAAAAATATTTTGAAGACAAAGAACATCTAAATGAACGTTTTTCTTCTATAAGTTACTAAACTCGACGTCCTTAATTTTTTGAAGGTACTTTTAGGATGTCACGTGACCTGATGACGTCACAGTGATCAAATATTGTATTGTAAACTTCAAAGCAAAATGCGGTCGTGGGTATAACCCCAGTCTTGAAAGTAACCATGCTTAACTATGAGCCTTAATGTGCTTCCAAACAAACAACCCGGAAAACCTGACTACAGTTTTTCTTTAGTGAGATAAAGCCCAAAACAGGTCACGTGACTTTTACTTATTTTATTTAAAAATGGAAAAACTCAACAATGTAAAGTGGATTACAAGTTTTTCGGGCTGTATGTTGTTAAGCACATTCAGGCTCACAGTTAAGCATGGTTACTTTGAAGTCTTTAGTAATACGCGCGACCGCATTTTGCTTTGAAGTTTACAACACAATATTTGATCACTGTGACGTCATCAGGTCACGTGACATCATAAACGTACCCTCAAAAAATGAAGGACGTCGAGTTTAGTAACTTTTCGAGGAAAAAAGTTGATTTAGATGTTCTATGTCTTCAAAATAATTTTTATCCGAATTTTAAGTAATTAACGATTGACCGCCTTAATATACTCGAGACGGGATCGCGTAATTTGCACAACAATAGATAGCCAATTCACAGGATACACTAGGTTATTTTGTCCTCCAAATCCCTCAGTAGACCAGTTAGCCTAGTTGTAAGGTGCAGTCATTTACGGCCTAGGATCCGACTGTTTCCTCCCTCTTTGACTGCGAAGCTCGCTGTGTTCTACCAGATAGCGCGGAAGGGGCCGAAATCTCCATCCTATACGTAACATGCGATGATTCAGCGGTTTGTCTGGATGCATGGTCCAACTTTTTGGGTTTTGCATAAAATTAGCATACTAATTTCTTTGGGTAACGGGTTCGAGTCCTGCATGCGCCAACAACTTTTCTTTTTTCTGTTTTAAATGGATTGTATTTCTCTTCTCTTAATTTTCTTGGCTTAACATTTTGGTTTTTAATTAAGAAAACTACATAAACTCTTCACATTAGCTTGATGCTTTCAAATTTTTTCGTAATTTAGAAAAATTAAGATTCTCTGAAATAAGAGTTATCCAAAACAAATTCTTCACACTTTCCAAAAACCAGCTTGTCATCTGATACTTATACAGGTCATTCTTAAGCTTTAAGCATCCTCTAATTCCAGCCGAATATGGTTGAAGTCGAACCTCCCCTATCAATATGCTTAGTTGGAAGTCGATCAGTCTTCTAGCCTGCGTAGCGGCGTAAGGGGATTGGGGAGAGGGGAGGGGAGAACTTGAACTTCTCTTCTTGAACTGGAAAATCGTTCTTTATCTCTTACAAGAAGACACAAAAGCGCAAAAATTCAGTTTCGTTTTTGATCATCCATTTCAGACTGTTCACCTGTTTAGATGTATCAATTTTAACGTTCTTTTCGTTTTTGGTCTGCAGGAACACAGGCTCTGGAGATATTGCAGTTTGACGAAACTGTCTACCAGATTTGGACCCGTGCATACCGCGGAAACTATCATTCTCGAGGGTTCATGCCGATAAGAACAACGGGACCAGAAAGATCCTCGGCGGAAAGAGAGGAACCATCCATTCTAACACTCCAGTCTCCCGACCGAGGGTTTAGTGATGATATAGTTACTACTCTCAATCTGTTGCCTTGAAAATCATCATCAGTTTGTGTATTATTGATTACGGAACTCGAACATGTCGAATTTGACGTTTGCTGAGGTACTCTGATCTCCTCTCTTTCAAATAACGGTCGACACCTAATGAAGTTTCGTAACATCTTTCCCAAATCATTCAGTGTGCACAACAAAACAGTAGGGCTAATGGCTGAATTGGCGTAAGCCGAGATTGCCGCAATGCGCCTCAAGACATGATCAACTGTAAAACCGAGACGAAATTTGATGGTCATTCTGATAATGGAATACACAATGAAAATAAGATAGGGGATGACAAAGCATAAGATCAGGATGTTAAAAGTCTTTGTTCCGTAAAATCGCCATGAATTTATCCTACGACGATTCTTTCTTTGACGTCTTCTCAAGAACTTCATTATTCGCGTGCTAGTGAACATCAAGATCGTACTAGGGATGACATAACTGACCAAAGTGAATCCACCAAACATGATTTTGTTTCTAAGAAGAGTATTATTGTACCAACAAGTAATTGTGTAAGTCTTATCATCAAGGATATCTTTTTTGAGTTCGAAAGTCGAGGCTGGCACTAGTGATACAAGGGCCCCGTAAACCCAAGCCCCAGCCAGGGTCCACCGCAAAGTTCTGGATGATGGGACGCTTAATGGATGAAAAACTGCCATGTATCTTTCGATTCCAATAAAAAAAAGATTATTCACTGTTATAACTGGTAAAACAAGATTTATATATCTCACAGCTTTGCACATTAAGTTGGTCTGGATTATATCTACAAAGTTAGTAGCAATAGCCACTGGAACGGTTATGGCACCACACAAGAAGTCAGACAAGGCTAGACTTTCTATGTAGGCTGTAGTCGCACTAAAGCGACTGTAAGGCCTTTGGCGTGGATTCATTCTTCTCCGTATTCTCTGAGCTCTCTTGAAATACAAAATCAGCCCGTTTGCTAGCACGGCGTAACATCCACAAAAGCCAACCATTGAATAGAGGACAACTTTGATTGTGAAATCAAGCGGCAAGAAAGTATATCTTGGAGTGGGGATTTGCGAATCATTTCGACTGGAATTCATTTTCGAAAAAAAACATGTTTCAAGTCAGCTCAAACTGGTCAATCTGTATGCTTGAGAAATGAGTTTATCATTCTTCAATGTTTCTTACGGTGTGGAAGTCATATAGTTCCGGCTGAACAAAAATACAGCTTCAAATTGTTCTTGGAGATTTTACATCTGTTGAATTCGAAGTTCAATGACGATGAGCGTGTCCTAGAACAACAACATTCATTAGTATGAAACAATCATCGGAAATTTGGGATCCGCACTGAAGTAACTCTGTACGCAAATAGTGAATCCGTTGAAGAAGATGAAGAAGATGCTTTATTAACAAATACTTTGCAGCCATAAGCTGAATTGCGTATCCAGACCAAAGGCCTTATAGTCGCTTTAGTGCGACTACAAGATATTATAAAAAAGTTATTCAAACGTTGGCCTTTTGTTTTTCCTGGATTCCTAAAACCGCGCTTTTCACCGACAGTGAAGAGAATAAGACTGATATTATTCATCGATCGTGGATAAGTAATCCTTAATTAAGAGATCAATTGTTTTAGTATATACCACTGACTCCATCGAACTCCACAACCCAGCACTATAGGACTCAAAACATGATTTATTGTGCAAAAACATCAACTTATTTCGCAACAAAAGACCATAATACTAAGAAAATGAAAATGGTATTGATGTCTGAACGTCGATGTGCAAAAATATGAAATGTTAACGAACCGTGACAAAGCGCGCGAAGTGTAGATTGGGGAACACTGGTACGTTTTGTCTCCTAACTCTATAACTACAAATACTGTCAGTACTGCAAAGTCTTGACCTACTTTGATATGTTTCCTGGTGCTTTTTAATCCATTCTGAAACACAGGAGAATTAACTTGAATCCTTGCTGGAGCAAATGCCAAAGAACAAAATGTGATTTAGATTCGGCACTGCAAGACTTGATTACCCTGATTATTAGGGTTTCTGCATCCTAAGCGTACGCGCCCTTCAGTATTTTTTAACATCATTTAACTAATGCGATATCATGTAATAAATAACTCCTAAAGTGATGGAAAGTAATATTCGGATTCAGCATGAAAAATTAGTTATAGAGAAGTCACGTTACCATCTTCTATCCTAAAATACCTTCCACACTTTTTGCAATGAGTTTTAAGGAATATATGACATTCTGTAACTTCATTTTATTTTCCAGACATGTTTCGGTAGTCTCGGCTACCTTCCTCAGTGTAAGTGATAGTTCATTTGCTACTCCCCCGCCTTTTGGAAATTGAGTTTTTCAGTTTTATGCCTAGCCTCATTTCTACTATACAAAACGGTAAATTAAGCTTTCCCGTTAAATGCAAAGATGTTCATTTTGAAACAATGTTGGAATAAATACGGTAGATGGCCAGGAAGAGAAACAGCTGCCAATAACTGAAGCAGATAAAGTTGACAATTACTCAATATGTTCCTTGTGTTGTCTCTGATATTTACTGCTGAACAAATATACTCGATTCGCACTTTCATAGTTTACCCAGTCGGGTTTTTGTTGTTAAAAAAATGTTAAAAACCAAAGAGTCTTGCCGTTAAGTTATTTTCTCGTGCTTCTACTTTTCTACTTACCAAATAGATTAGTGATGGGAAGAGAATGGCGGGAAAAAAATGATAAATGAATCGCGAATTAAAGAACATTTACGATCGAAAGGACAAACTGTGAACAACCATCTCCAACAGCACAACACCGACTCCCAAACAGGAGACAATTAACAACTAGACGCATATAGTGCGTTTACTCGTGCCCAAGCGGAATTCAGTCTGGCATGAAAATAAATATGTTTTAAAGCCAGTTTGGTCACGTTTTGAGTTCGGTACTGAACGGCGGAATATTTGTCTGCTTTGCCGGCAAGCTGATTTGAACTCATGCAGGTATCGGTCTCGATCCTAAATTTCCAATTAAAAATTAAGGCATTTAGATATGAGCTGCCTTTATGCCTGATATTTATTTAATTTTATAGCTGCTAGGGTAACAGCGGTTCACATGTTGACAAATGCCTGTACGGCATGATGTTGCAGACTCATTGTAGCGTCACGAAAGCACACCGTCCTGTTTGGGTAACCCGTTTGAGCTCGGTCTATTTTCTTTGATATTTTCAAGTAGCGGTTGCTTTGTAATCATTGACTTTCTAATAGTATTTATTACTCGTGCCCAGGCCTTTAGGCCGGGAACGAATTATAAACTGCAAATGTTTTTTCTTATTCTCTGTTCGTCCTGAGGAACTTCTGATTGGTTAAGAACGTAAAAACAATGCCTTTCATTCATCACCCTTGAGCGACCGCGAACGCAAGCCAGGAACTTTAGCCCGGCCATACCAATCGATAAAAATCGATCATCGGAAACTAATCGAATTAATCGATATTAATCAATATTAATCACTTGATTAGTATTGATTAATATCGGAAATCGATGAAAATCGATACTCACAACCCAAGTTACTCTAATCATATCGATTATTATCGATTTTCATCGATTATCATCGATTATTATCAATTCTTACATTCGCCACGGGTTTGAAACTTGATCTAAAGATTATTGTGAAACACATTCATCAACTGCTAATACTCTGCTTCATATTCACATCAACTATTCACCATGGATGTGAGCGGCGCTGAGGTTGATGCTGAAGTCGTCGATGTCGTAATTAAAAGTGTTGTGAAGGGATATCACGAGTGCCCTTTTCAAGTGGAAGTCGGCGAAATATTCACGGTGTCAAAAAAGCATGGAGAGAAAGGGAGGGCTTTCAAAGTTCATGATGTTAGAAGGCAACTTGGCCATCTTGAGCGTACTGAGTGTCCAATCAGCTTATGAACGGCAGCAATTAAGTACATGAAAAATACGCCGGTATGGAATGTGCATCAACGTCAATAGTTCTAATTTGAATTATAAACGAGAGAGACTACAATAAAATGTACAGTGTTTCTTCTGTGGTTGTTTTACAGCCGGAATAATACATTTTAAAAATCGATATTAATCGATGAAAATCGATAATTATCGATGAAAATCGATGACAATCGGATAATAATCGATACTCACACATTTCTGAGTTATCGATTTTCATTGATTTCCGATATTAATCGATTGATTAATATTGATTATTATCGATTTTTATCGATTTTTATCGATTATCGGAATTATCGATTGGTATGGCCGGGACTTTAGGAATGCAAGATGGCCGACGACAAAGAAAATAGCTTTCAGAGACAGGCTTTTCCTGCAATAGAACAATTTAATTTGGAGCTTTTAACTCGAGATATACCTATATACTCATAAGAGCTTCAGAATGGGCTGATATTTTGAGCTTCATCTCCAATACTTTGACCAAATATCGAACTCTAAATGGAGTACTTGAAAGCCGAGGCCCTCGCGATAACGACTATTTCCTATGAGCTGAAAAACTACGAATTTCTCATCCTACGTTGCTAAACGAACATACATAGAAGCAAGTCAATTATATTCCTCATTCAAGCATTCAAGAGATCTTGAGAGGCTTTTGTACTGAATTTTAATTTAATATCGGAATGGCATGAAACTAGATTCCATTGACCTTGTATTTCGCGTTTGGTCACGTAACGTCTTTTATTCATATATAAAACATCTGAAAAATGAACGAAAAAATACACGATTTGTTATTGTCTTAAATATGCCGTTGTATAGAAGTCTTTACAGCAAACAATTGAGATATATAGTGAAATAAGAAGTTGAATAAACTGGTATATTTTTGCATGTTGGAGATATCTAATACCCATGCATGATAATAGAAAGACAAAGGGAAACACTAGAGCTGTTGACAGACAAACTGACTAATCAAGATATTTTTTAGTTTGATTCAAAAAAGGTCATTATGTTACGGTTAGCTATTTCCCGGAATGGTGAAGAATGCGTGAAACGGCTCGGGGAAGAGTACGAACGGAGCCGGTCATTGGAGCCTCACTCTTAAAAAGGGTTCCAGGGGCACGAGTGAACGCACGTGTGCGTCTAGTTTTAGTTTGTACGCCAAAAAAGTTCAGCCATACCATTTAATTACAGAGAACATTGAAATACATAATGTTTTTAATCGTTCCTTTTATCCTGAAAACGTGCACTCAATGATAAGCAATTCGTGAAATTTAATTCCTGAGCCAGACAAGCTGTCGCTTGAGTCAAACTGATATATTGGAAATTAAATCAAATTAAAAAACAGCTTAAAATGCTTCAAAACCAGAAAAAAGCATACAAAAAAATGAAAAGATAATATTTACTACATAGTAAGGCGAAAAAAAAAATCCTTTTTATTTCATGAGGATTCGAACCCGGACCCGTCCATTTGCTTTATACGCACGCTGCTCTAAATGATTGCCTGGGGTGCCTGTGGCTTGCCTCGTTTTCATGGCACATTCTCGACTACGACGATAGACTGATAGACTGATAGAAAACGTAAACCTAGACTCGTGCCGCCGGCCTACGGCCTGGGCACGAGTAAATAGAACAGCTTTTTCCGCGCTCCGTTCAGTAATACAGCACGCAGGAAGTGACGAAAGCACGAAAGAAGTGTAAGTACGGCTCGTGCTCTCCACACTTCTTGAGTGCTTTTGGCACTTCCTAAGTGCTGTATTACTGAACGGATCACGGAAAAAGATGTTCTATTTGTTTTATTATATGTTTTGAAGTAAATATTCAAGGGAAAAAGTTCGATTTGCTCCATACAAAAATTCAAAAGGTGCGCGGGCGGTCGAGCTCGCGCTGCTGACATCAGAGCTGTACGTGCTCCGTTCTCTGATAAAGCACAGCTTTAGCCAATCAGAGCGCGCGTATCGACAAGGGTATAAAATAACATCAAATGGAGGATCATCAGGTCTAACATCAAATATTATAGAGAAAGAAAAATTGTTGAAGCCATAGAAATCAGGAAAACATGCAGGCTGCGTGGGAAGATTTTTGAATATGTAGACAAAGCATTTCCTATCATCTTAGTAACTTACAATACCTATTGTCCCATTTGTTCCCACTATTGTCTTCCACAGGACTAGCTATAGACGTAAGCTTATGTATTCATTGTCACACTGAAGAAGCGAAACATCTGTGAACAGTAAAAAAACAACTAAAATTTGCTTGAAGAAGTCCTTTTTCACGGATTTATTGTATATATTTCCAAGCATGATATCAAAATCTTTTCATTCGATGATAAAGAAGTTATCCATTTCTTTTAGCTTACCTTCAAGGTAGTTCCGTAGCCTTAGATTTCATCAATGAATTTCCTTTAAAATCCTGTCATTTAAAGATCATTGTTTGGCAACTGAAGACAAAACTGAGCTATAAGGTGTCGTAAAAAGTGGTATTTAATTTTCAATGATTTTCCGCGATTTTTCTCAAAATGTACGTAATCATATGGTCTGAAGAATGCGAACAATTTTTTCCTGAGAAATGCATGGTCTAGGCCGTCTCAAAAGATAGATCTGAGGTTTATATATCTAGCAGTATTAATCGTGTGTATTGTTTGATGAGTTGCAAATATAAGGGCATTCAGTCTAGAATCAAATTCCTACCCAATCGTGTACGGACTGTAAAAATGTGGAAAATTTACGACAATCCAATCAATGAAGCTGTATTTTTATTTTCTTAATCAAAAAAGTGATAAGTACTGTCTTGAATAAAAAGAAAAAAACAGGGGGTCATGCGATCACCGTATTATTTCAAGAGTTAGAAAAGCACAAAAGCCGGAAAACACACTGAAAACGAACACCAATAAGATAAGATGAACTAAATTTAAAAGTTTGAGGTTAAATACCTACATTACATAGGGTACGAGATTCTTGATTAAAATTTTTCCGATATTTAGATGACAAAATATTATTTTTCTCTACTAAAGTTTGAGTTTCTACGTTTTCAATCGTTCGCTTACTAGTGCCCAGACTCCGCCCTACGGTAACACCAATGCTATCCAATAAAAGTGCGCGCGCTCGCTTAAATTATAAAGTGTTTCTCGTTGTCTTTCGTGGAAATGAACAGCCGATTCTGTACATATTTTCGATAGATATATGTCATATATAGCTCAAGAGACCATAATACTAAGAGAGCGAAACTCCGATTTAAACTCCTCTCCACGCAAGCCGATGAAAAATGTTCAAAAACGTTCAAGGAAAATCAGTTAGCTGAAGGACAGCGAGAAAATCAGTTTTGTTTTTGTTTGAATTATTTGTAGGAGAGGAAATGTGCAGAAGTTCGGACGAAAAAATATGAAAAACAACTTATGAAGTTTAGCGTGGTGACTGTTCAAACGAGGAAAAACTTGCATCGACTTGAAAAAAAATTTAGCACGTTCAAAGTGCTCTCAAGTCGATGCAAGTAGACGCAAGTCGATGCAAGTTGGTGTTCAAACAAAGATGCAAGCTCGCGCAAGTCAAAACTTGCATCGACTTGAGTTCTCGTTTGAACGGGGCCTAAGAGCATTGTGCGCGCGATGGCGAAGTTACTAAAAATAGCCTTAGTCGCCGCGAACATCGCACAGACATCAATACTGAGTTTCGCTCTCTTAGTATTATGGTCTCTTGATATAGTTTCGATACATGATAGGAGCAAATAACCACAAATTTAATCTTTCAAAATAAATTGGTCTTGGACAAACAGTTGGATTTAATACAGCCTTCATTAAATTTAAAGAGTGTCCTTATGATCGATTTATGCAACTTGAGTATATTCTGGAGTAAAACTCCGTCACAACAACTGAAACCACCGATATAACGATAACCCCGCTATTACGAGCTTCCATTCTAACGAACTACCGACTGATAACGATCATATACATAATGACCACCCGCCCTTACATGTCCATATTATAACAAAGCACCCTTATAACAAGCCCCCATACAGCGATGACCCCGCTTAATTTGCGAGCCCCTAAGGATACCGGAATGCAACAACGTCACCGTACTGGACTGGGTCATGCAACATTATCTACGGCGTTACGAGAGAATATCTGGAAAAACAGGCGGGAATACTACTTGAAGGCGGAGTTTCCTTTGAATCTGGACTCACTGACGCACCTGCAAAATGGAACCATAAAATCAGCAGAATACAAAAGGAATTCAAAGAAAGAGAAATTGCAAAAATCAAAGAAGAGTAACCTAAACTTAATTAAGAAACGAAGATCAACTGGAGGAGGAGAAAGATCTGAATGAGGAGGAAGGAGCGTCTCTAGGCAGTTAACAATCTCGTACCCAGAGCCTGCGTTCCTCTTGGCCAGCGCCGAGAAATGGCTGACCAAGAGCAACGCTGGCTCTGGGTACGAGATTGGGCAGTTTAATGTTGTTTCGATTTGTGACGTCACCAGTTGATTTATTGATTGATTGATTTATTCATTTACGACTCCTTAATTAAAAGCCGGGCTCCTGTGTCGATACTGACCTTCAACCTGTTCCCCTAGCTCGCTACGTGACTCTCATGATCGGCGACACGAATCCAAACAACGACGAACATGAGTTTTCAAAGCCTAAAACAATGAAAAAATCCCGTCCCTGCTGATCTGAATCAGATGAATGGATAACACAAGAAAAGGAACGTCAAATGATTTGATTTTAAGGGGAAATTTTTTCAACATCGAGTAATAATGGCTAAAAGTGCCAAAAACTAGCCCCTTGTGCAAGTATAGTTTCAATTAAAATTTTCGTTTTGGATTAACATTCAAGTTCTATTTTTATCAGTTGGGAATTGATCTTCTAAGATACAGTGTCTGTTTAAAAAAGTCTTTTGAGTTGTACAAAGTGGATATCCTATATTTTCATTCAAATTTAGAAACTTTCAAGCTGAATGTAAGAAATTAAATTGAAATTGAGCAAAAGAAGGCCTAAAACTTATTTTCGATCCGAGTTTTTCATTTTGGATTAACACGTTTTTCCAACTTTTATTAATCAAAACCTTTTACAAGACGTTTTTGGCTGAATGTATTAATGCATTAATGCATTTTCGTTACTGAAGCTCCGCGCCATCTGGAATGTGTGCATTAGCTCTGGAAATGGTAGCCAACGTTTGAAATACCAAAATCCAACTCATAACAATTTAAGTAGTCCAAGGTTATTGCAATGTTGCGCGCAACAGAACGTGTGTTAACCCCTGCAACAGGCGCACGCAATGCCCCAGAAAAAGCTCTATTGTACTTCTGTAGTTGTTGCGCAAAACGTTGCGCGATCTGTTGCAAGGTTGGTATGGATTTAGAAAACTCGTTTCTACTTCTCTAACTGTTCGCGCACCTGTTGCAGGGTCGGACACACGCACGATGCATGTTGTGTACAATGTTACAAGCTACAGGGAAAATAACATTTTGTGTTCTGGGTTTCTACAAATTAAGCAACAAGCCCCATTAACAATAGCCCCAGCGCAGGTCGCATGAGAAAGTCAGAGGGGTAGTGAAGGGTTCTAGTTCTTTCCCACCCCCACCCCACTCCCTTCCCCGCCCCAAGATTGATATGGGATATTAAAATAGGTACCAATTATGATAAAAAAAACAGCTTTGGACATCAGTTCTTCAGTTTTCGAAATTAGTTCCCGTTCCCTAACCACAAGACTAACATAAAAATAACGAATAAATCCAGGAGAGTATAATCAGGTGACTGAGACTCCGCATACACCCTTATAAAAACCTTGACGTATTGTCCCCCATTCGATTTCTTTTTAGAACACGATTCGAACGAATTCACCTCGCGTTGGAAGCAAATGAATGTAAATGTTCAAAATTGACGAGCGCGCGTAAAAGACAGTGTGGTTTAAATATAGCACAAATGCGGTGAAACATGTCAAATCACGTGACGTGCGTGTCTCAGTCTGGTGCTTGCTCTGGTTTTTACAATCGTGTAATTTTAGTTACCTTGACTATGTATAGGATGATTCGTCAGGCAGAGCAGTGAATCACTTGAAAGATTTCATCATGAAATGAAAGCACTATGAAAGATTTACAAGGTTTACTTTTTTGTGTTATTAAGTTTCTAGGCAGAAATGGCGTTTCCCAATATTTTGAATACGACAATATAAAAACTTGCGCGAGTTTAGCCTGCGTGCAGCCTACGCGAGTTTGGCATTCTGCATTACGAGATTCTCTGTGGAGGTTTCGGGGATACATTTTGACGAGATAAGTTATAATTTTATTTCTCGTCTACTTACACAATTAAACTCAAATCGACCATGTAACTAACAAATTTGGTGTTAACTCAAGTATGTTAAGGCCTGGGTTGAAGGCCAATTACGGCTAAAATCGATTTATTTTTCTTCTGACCTCGTTTTTTGCTCAGTCCTCGCCAAAATTTGCATGGATGTATAACTTCATGACTTTAACATTTTAGGATGAAAAGTTTGGGGATTTGGTGGTCACGTGACCTTGAACCTCACTTCGATACACCCTCAAAATTTGACTGACTAAAATGGGGTGATGGCCATCACCTGTACTTGAAATGTTGTAGCATTTTTTCAGTTCTCCCTCTAAGAGATATATGAATCTGCCTTAACACCTGAACCACCATTGCTCATTTAGGAGATATTATGCAAAATAGGTCACGTGACCTGCTTGTTCAATCAAACATTTTCAAATATCTCCTAAATGAGCAATGGTAGTTCAGGCGTTAAGGCAGATCATATTTGTCCATCAGGGATAAGTGAAAATATACCACAATGTTTCAAGTACAGATGATAGCCATCACCCCATTTTAATTCAAAATCAAGGTGAGGTTCAAGGTCACGTGACCACCAAATCCCCAAACTTTTCACCCTAAAATCTTAAGGTCGTCAAGTTACATGCCCATGCCAATTTTTGTACGTTTTGAAACGTATACGACTTCAGAACAAAAATAAATTGATTTTAGACCCCCCACAAAGAATTCCCAGGCCTTAACATGCTTGAGAATATTGAAGAACAAACGCGTACACGTAAACAACTACGAGCTTTGTTTTAAAACGATGAGCTAAAGTATCAATCCAAATTTTAAATCACCTTAACTTATAAAAGAAAGAACTTACCTTTGCTGATGTCATAATCTGATTAGCTCTAGGGATATCCCGAAATAAGAAACGTGGATTCCAACTGAACATCTTCAGTGAGGCCGATCATTTCACTTTGGAACGGAAATAAAAATCCATAAGTAATAGCGTGCGTAACGGCTTGAAGCTTGCTGTACTTAAAATATTCATGGCAATTTATTGATCCCTCTTCAATCGACTAGATTTTGGTTGGTTCTTCTATCTCCCTGGGGAATTGGGACAAATCGATGGAGTAAAACAATGCAGACAAGCTCGATGTTCTTATATTTTCTCTTTCTATTTATTTACAAAACAGCCATTTTTTGATAGCTGGACTCTGATTGGTTCATTTCTTTCCCTGGGGAGTATTAGCATTACAATGAAACTTCGCCGAATAGACTACCCCAATTAGTCATTAAATTTATTAAGTGTCTAGGTAGCGCAGCGGTCTAAGGTGATATCTAAAGGTATGAATTAGGGTCCGGATATCGTCTCCCTTCCTGGCCTTCGGGCTAAGATAACTGTAATATGTAGCACCGGGATAGCGTGGATGGGGCCGAAATCTTCATCCGTAACGTAAGTCGATTCGATGTCTCAGCTTCTCAGAATGTCTCGGGAGAATCGTCCCAAAATTTCATTTTCTTTTTCTTTTTACAGTTATTCATTCAGTCTGTTATTTTATTTCCGGGGGGTGCTCTTTAAGGGGTTACAGGTTCGATCCTCGTCGACGCCGGATTCTTTTCTGACTTCTTTTTTCTTCATTTTTTCCGTTTCTTTCCCAAGCTTTAAGTTAAAATTACATCTTTTTGAAATTGTTTTTAAATGCTTAGTGTTTTTGATATTTTTTCTGATGAATTTCATTTTCATTTTTATTTTTGATTATAATTATTCATATATCTTACTGCATTGTTTCTGTGGGGTGCATTTCCTAGACATTACAAATTTCTTTCTTTTTTTTCCTTTTCTTTTTTCGAATGTTTGGATGTTTTCTCCTATTTTTTCTTTTTTCGAATATCAGGAATTTTTTTCTCGCAAGTGATAATATTTTCACTTTTAAATACCTATTTGAATAATAAAATTGGGAACCATTTCTTACAAAATTCCTGACTTACATTAGAATTTGTCCCCGTAGCATGAATTCAAATCGCTTTGATTTGATTTTATGCGTCAGGTAGCAAATACATACAATTATTTTATCCTACACTAAGCCCAAACCATAGAAAATACAGCAAATAATGGCAATATGTCATGGGAAGAGACAATTGAATACCGCCGAATATACAACGGCTTTCCTGCTTTCTGATTGGCTGTATTTCCTATGGTGTGGGATAAAAATGCACGATATAATGCCTGGTTCACGCTTACGACGCAAGACGACGCAAGACGACGCAAGACAACGAAAGACAACGAAAGACGAGGCAAGACGAAGCAAGATTACGCAAGACGACGAAAGACAACGAAAGACGACGCAAGACGACGCAAGCCCGCGCAAGAAAAATAAAACCTTCCGTTCTTTTGCGCTAGCATTTATGCTTGCGTCGCTACTTTTACAAGTGAAAACACGACCTTGGCGTTGTCTTGCTTCGATAATGAAAACCAGGCTATCGTTTGCACTGTTCTCCGATTGTGCTGTATGTGCCACCTGATCGACGCACACCAGAACGTTCCATTTGAACACGCAAATAGGGGCGAGGGGAGGAGAGGGATGAGGGAAAGAGGTAACAAGCTATCCCTGAGTTCTGAGATTTAAATAAGCATTAATCTTTATTTTTGAACTCAATATTTGCCATGATGTTTGAAAAAATCAGTCATTTTGAGAGCATTTCTAACAGGGTATATTCGGCTTTCAACCTGGAAATGACCGTTACTAGACATAATCCACAGATAATCAGACTGGGAAGCCTGTGGCAGCTGTGCTTGTGAAAGAGTGTTGCCCCGTGAAAGATTTTAGTTGCTTGTGAAAAACTTGTGTACTGTGAAACTTTGTTGTGTTCAGTGAAAATTGTTGTGTTCCACGAGACTTTGTTGTGTTCTGTGAAAGATTGTTGTGTTCCATAAAACTTTGTTGTGTTTTCAAAGGAATTTTGCATTGTGTTTTGCCCCTGTAGGCCACCGTACTGGTCAAATAATACACGAGAAATTCGCATAATACACGACAGTTGAATCGACGGTACTTTTATTTGTAAACACGAACGTTCATTTCTTCCTCCGCCCAAAAAACCAGCAACGCAGGCTATTGAATTTTGCACTATTTTGACGGCTGCACCTTGTCTCATTAAACAGATTTAAATATGTGTCTGGAACTAAAGCTCGGTTATTATGTAATCTATAGACCCCGGCTTGCAGCATGTTGGAATTTAGCTCAATCTGGGGGACAAAACAATGAATTTTAATTCTCAAGAGCTAGATCAAAAGTCTATTGTTTTGTCCACCAGATTGAGCTGCTCTGACGTCACGTGCAATTAGGACTTTATTAAATGATTAGACAGCAAAATAAAGTGAATTATATATGACAAGCAGATATGCACTACTCCCATGATCTCATACCCAGTCGAATTAACATGCCAGTAAACAAGACAATCGTTTCAGCGTTCTCTCGTCTGAGCATGCGCTGTAGAGACCTGTGTGACGAAAAAATACTGCACATTATGACTATGCGGCCACGCCCACGGGTAAAATGTAAAAAGAAACAAGGAGTCCTACACGCATGCGTTAGATTATGGCACACATAATATTAGTACATCGGAAGGGAAAGGGTAGGGGATTTCCAGAATAGAATCTGGATGGGAAGATTCGGAAAAAATTCCAATGTGTCAATGTCTTCATTTGAGCTCGTCTTTGAAAGTTCTATAAAATGTTTCCAATAACGGTCTATTTGATTCGTGAAAATAGACTAAAAAGCTTACTGATTTGTACATACTACAATAAAAATAATAATAGTAGTTTATTAATTGTAAACCAATATTGCAGTCGATAGACTGAATTACAAAGGTCTGAAAAATATCATAAAAAATTTGAAAACAATAAAAAAGTTATAAATTTGTTTATGTTTATGTTTATGTTTATTTCGCTTCGCCTTAGTAAACAAACAAACAAACAAACAGACAAACAACAAATACAATAAAGGCAGGGACACCACAGCAGTGTGACCAATTACTGTGGGCCCAAAAAAGAGAAAAAAATTTCTTAGAGAAGCCATAATAAAAGATTTTTTAAAGCGGTAGACATATAGCTGTGATGCATATGAGCAAATGAATATATAAGTCAAATAATTTGGAGGGGAGCGGCCAATCAGACCACTTAATATAATGAAAATACTTTGCAGTTAATTCGGGTGTATACTGCCTCCCTCCCCTTTTACCCTCCCCTAGTTCCTTTTCTTCCCTTCCTCCTCCTCCTCCCCTCCCCTCCCTCCAAGAGGCTGTTCACGAGCTACATCAAATTAAGAGTTCTTTTGATCGAATGGATGATATTCTATGATATGTTTGAAATTTTGAAAAATAAATGCTTACCAACGATAAGAAAAAGAGAAAAATGCATTCTTGTACAAATTTCCTGATTAACTATACTGGAACATTGCCCTAGCTATTGCAAACCCCATTGTGACAGAGATATTCCTTTATAGTCTCCTGAAAACAATATAGAACTTTGTGAAATGCCTTTGGCATTAGGATGTATTTAACCTAAAGAAAATTGACTCAAATCACCTGGTTTTCATTGCTTTTGCATCTTTATTCTACATTGATCATGTACCGTACCGTTCTCTTACATTTCATTTTGATTTATTTCTCTTCTACAATCTTTTGAATATCTGGAAGCCATAATGGGTACTCTTTCTTGCACACGAGTATTTGGAGTTATAACTACAAGACCTGGCGTAAAAATAACTACCGCTGAAGTACAGCCAGTAGTGGGTGTAATAGTATGGATACCGGAATCCAACAATGTCACCGTACTGGACTGGGTCAGTACCGTCTACGGAGTTACGAGAGAATATCTGGAAAGTTAGGTAGGAATACTGGAAGGCATTGTTTCCTTTGAAGTAAGACTCACTTACGCACCTACAGAATGGACACGTAAAAATATTAGTGAGGAACTGAACAAAAAGGATCGAAGAGAAATTGCGCGAATAGAAAGGAAGAATTCCGAAAATAGATCTGTAAATTTCCAGCGCGACGGTAGTTATTACAAACGGTGTCAAAAATTATTACAAAGTGTGACAGTTACTTTAATGTTTTTTTGATTATTACAAAGTGCGTCGACTTCATTATTTTAAAGTGCGTCAAGTTTTATATTACAAAGTGCGTCAGTTACAAAATTAGTAAAAAGTGCGTCAGCTATTTCAAAATGCGTCAATTATTACAAAGTGAGTTGGAACACACGTGTTACAAAAATAAAATACGGTGTGTCTGCGTGGTTGCCAAGCATTGTTACCATGGTTACAAATTAAGCAGCCATGCACGACGGCGACGGCAGCTAGGAATACGGCATTGTTTAATACTGTACGTGCAAAAGAACACAACATAGAAAATCGAAAAAGCTGATTATTTTCAGAAAAAAATGCACAATACCGCACGTATTGCATACTTACGTTTTCGAGTTGCATTTTGAAGAAGAAGAACTGAAGCATCGAAGACGGCAAGTGCTTCCTCGAGAGTAGGGTGCGAGTGTGACGTAATCCCCGCTGATGATTGGTTGGCCGTCATTTTTGTTAACTGCCCGGATGTAGAGCTGTGTCTTAGAGCACGAAGACCATTTGTTGGATTTCATTACCTTATCAAAGTACAAAGAATATATTCAATAAAATACGTAAGGCATGAGCTGTTTTTTCAAATCTCGACAAGCTATTTTGAACTCGTTACCAGGTACGAGCAACCACATGATGGCCTTTGCGATATTAATGATAAGCTTTAGTTATTATATATGAAGTAATCCTACTACATAATCTTCTGCAACTATATCGATGAATTTAACAACACCATCTTTCACTGCATTATCATCATTATCATATGTTATCATCATCATCATCATTGGAAATTAATATCAACATCATACATTATCACCAGGGCAAGTAGTGTAGCTGCAGTAGCTGGAGTAGTAACATTGAATCCATCGATCAGACTTGCCACCATAGTTTATGGCCCATCTCAGTGCAATCTTGTCTCCACTGTGGATCACTGGGTAACGACGTGCTATCAAGAATAATAAATATCATAGTTATCCTCCTCATCTTCTTCTTCCTCCTCGTCCTCCTCGTCCTTCCCCCTCTCCTCTCAATGGTCTAAAGAGGAGATAAGGGGGGAGGTATGGGAAGGGATTCGATCATCCCCTCCTGACCCCTCCCCTCTCCAAATTAAACAGCTCTAAGTGTACAGGTATGGAGCAAGTCAGTTTATATAGTATATAATACAATTGTGTAAATGTTTCTGATAAGAATATGCAGCATGAGAGATCCTAATTAAAATCAAGGAAGTGTACACAGAAGTGAATATAAAAAACAAAATGCAAGTACGTTTTGCCGAGAAACTACAAAAATAAATAAATAAATAAATAAATAAATAAATAAATAAATAAATAAATAAATAAATAAATAAATAAATAAATAAATAAATAAATAAATAAATAAATAAATAAATAAATAAATAAATAAATAAATAAATAAATAAATAAATAAATAAATAAATAAATTAATTAATTAATTAATAAATAAATAAATAAATAAATAAATAAATAAATAAATAAAGATCAAAGCGCGTTTACTTTTGAGTTTCTGGGTAGGTCTATCTGGGATGCAGTGGATTTAAGTGTTTTCTAATATCTTTAGCACAATGCTGCTGACTACAGGATGCGCGGGAAATAGACCTTTTCAGCTTCGTATACAAATTGCCCATTTCAGACCACATGACATTCCCTTCAGAATTGTTTTTTTAATGATGAACATCGTTAATAATATTAACATACTGAAAGAATTAAATCCCAAGAGTAACATCACATGGTCTGAAATGGGAAAACAAACAACGAAGCTGAAAAGGAATGCATGGGATATAAAGATGAAAAAAATGTTAGCGAAAATGGAAAGAGATAACAAAAGAAGAAAAACAGCGAAAATCAGTTAAAATAGAAAGATCGAGATAAAGTAAAAAACGATGCGCTACAAAACCGAAATTTGGCACAGGAAGCAAAAGCAGAAAAGAGAGAGAGAGAGAGAGAGAGAGAGAGAGAGAGAGAGAGAGAGAGAGAGAGAAAGAGAGTTAAACACAATGACAAAAATCTCAAAAAAAATCTGCTTTACCGTCAGAAAGACCTGCCCAAACCCTCTCTTGCGGTTCTAAGTACTGGATATTGGCTTTGCCTGCATGAAATAGTTCATAGAAATTAATTCAAAAATTGGCATTGACGGCCGAGTTTCCAATAATACTCCACTTACCTATGAGTCGAAGTTTATTGCCTGAAAATCTGACACGTGCAATGGACGCATCGATTTTCCATATCGCTTCAAATGCCAAAAGAATAGTAAGGAACACGATTTTTCGTAGGTTCTTCATTTTCAACCTCTTTGAACGCGGTTTGGCTGGTTGCAAGACGTCGTGTGATTCAGCTTCGCTGATAGCACAATTACATGTACTGAATGCCACTTATACGAACGCTGCTATTTATGTCCTGTTTACGCTACTGATGACGCATGCATTTGTTGCATATCTAGGGCGCAAAGGGCCCAAAACGGAAAGCATGGCCAGATAGGGGGATTCAACTTTTGGACGCTCCACCTCCGTTGGCAACTTTTAATGTACGAAAAGTTTTTCTATTTTTACTGTTGTGATTTGATTTTAACAAAACATTTTAGCATGAAAAATGTCTCGCTAGTTTTTTTTCAGGGACATTAACATCAAACGCAAAGCCATACAAAGATGATATAAGTGAAGACTGCTATATATGAGAAGTTAACAGAGTCTGCGCATTTTACTAGTATTTATGCTTAGCTGTTCACACAATCGAAAGAAAGATAGAAAATAAAAGAAAAGAAAGAAAAGAAAGAAAGAAAAGAAAAAAGAAAGAAAGAAAGAAAGAAAGAAAGAAAGAAAGAAAGAAAGAAAGAAAGAAAGAAAGAAAGAAAGAAAGAAAGAAAGAAAGAAAGAAAGAAAGAAAGAAAGAAAGAAAGAAAGAACGAACGAACGAACGAACGAACGAACGAAAGAACGAACACATGAACTGAATGTCAGTCTTTCACACTGTAAGCATTGCGTATCCTTTTCCCTGGAGGGTGGTACTGAGGTGAACATTTGTAAACAATCCAGCGCGAGTCTACTCCCTATAGATAAATATGTCCTCCCACCCCTCCTTTCAAAACTTCCGCAAATCATAATGAAAATAATACCGTTTTAAAACCCATTTTAAAACATCGTTTGCTCACAGAACTTGTTCTTTCTTGTGGGGGTAAATAAACCCTTGATCTTAGTAAACAGAGAGGGAATTTTATTAAGTGGATTTAAATTTGAAGAAAAAGGGATCTTTTTTCAATGGGTCTCTGTCCCTTAGCAACTCGGAAAAAGAAGTTAGAATAAAAAAGTTCCGGAAAAACTGAGCGTGGGAAAACATTTTCATCCTGCAAACAATTATCCTTTTTATAAGTCTGTTGGTTGAAAGTGGAACAAAGTTTGAAACATTAGCTGTGATTTATTTAGAGGTTAACGCACTCAGTGAGTGTTATGTAAACATCCATTATCAATGATTTGACATATAGGACATCCCATTGTTGTGTGTTTATAAAAAACCGAATTATATCAAAGTGGTTAAATCTGTATCAAACTGTTGTATATCGTATAAAGGGTTTGAAAAGAGTGCTTACAAGCTTTTGTATCCATTCTAATGAAGACCATGCCTGGGAAAAAAGATTTATTTGTCAAACAATTTTTCACTAGAATAAGGGTTGAGGTACAGATTATTTATTTATTTCACCAGATAATTATTTTTAACCAGAACTGAAAAGGAAGTGAAATCTAATATAACTGTTTGAACTTCACTGATTAATCTATCTCGATTTGTTTGCTATCCTTCAACTACCGAACAATTTCTGTGACATTATCACAAGTATTTTCAGGTTCAATCAAGACATAATAGACAGCAAGACCCAGCAAGACGTAGAAAATAGAAGCCTTCATATCGATCTATAATACAAATTAATTTTATTAATTTAAACTCTATTTTATTTTGCTAAAATATTTTATAATAAAAAGTAAACAAAATTATGATTATCATAATTGCTATTCTTATTATTGGTCTTTTTTATGAAGTATTAAAACAGATTCATTTTTCTAGTCAAAACAGTGTGGTTGTTTAGCTGCCAAAGTATAACTAATAGACTTATATACCTTTCAAAGTATAATTTGCTTCTTTTCACTCTAGATCTGTACAAATTTGAATGTAAAAGAGAACATGTAGTTTTAGGACAAACTGTTGAGCTTAGTGTAGATCTGATTATATGATGAGCTACAATCCCTTGCAATATTAAGTGTGCTAGTATAATTTCATATGGCCTTTCCCTCTTCCCCCGTTCCAATATTGATATTCAGGCTTGAAATCTCTATGCCGTGACTCAGATAGTTGAAAGCATCACTGATCGACAATGGAACAGGGAACAGGGCATAGGTGACAGGTTATTATTGCAAAAGACTGTAGCTCTTAAAATTAAATACTATAAGAGCTTGATGTTTAAATTAATGTTTAATAACATTGCAAAATCCAAGAGTGACTTACACAGTAATACCAGATAAACACACTTTCCTAATTAACATTTCTAACAAATTATAACAGAGTTCTTTTCTATTTAAATAATCTTATATCAAAGCTCTTTCAAAAACTATATTAATTTTATATATTCAATAATGTTATAAAAATAATTTTTAATAAAAAATTGATTTACAAAATATCATTTCTGAATATATTAAATAATTTTTAGAAATGTATTGAAATTTTCTTAAATTACAGATGGGAAAAATTTCAATCGGGGCCAAGTTATTTGTTAGGCCTGAATTTTAGAGAAATTATACTTCATAAGTTCAGGGCCATAGCCACCATTTAAACATTGGTACGGTTTTTCAAAGTTGGTCCGTTTTTTTTGTTTTCCTACAAGAATTCATGCTTTCAAAACTGCAATGACAATGGTTCTAACAGTAAAAGTTGGTCTTGTTGAAACCTGAGTAACCGTAACAGTGGCTACAGCCCTGACGTTACATAGGGTAGTTTTTTAATGAATGGGAAACGAACTGCCGTGAGTAGAAAATGCTGTGCTGTGATCTTTTGGAGCAGATTTCATAAGAGAGTGAAACAGACTGGTCTATGCCATGGCTGTGTCATTGCCATGATGTCTATAAAAACACTCACAATTCCTGCCATCACTGTGCCATGATTTTACAGTGCCATTTTTCACAGTCATACAAAATCTACTCTACAGTATGTATCTTAACAAGATATATATAGTGAAAGTGAAATTACTTGAAATAACTGCCATAACCAGAGTAACAGAGTACAGAGTACATAACAGAGTACCTGTGTCATTATTGTGCTGTATGTATAAAACCTTCAAAATTCATGATGTGAACATGCAATATTGTGACAATGCCCTGTCACAGTCATAAAAAGGTGTTTTCTGATAAAAATATCATGATGAATACATGTAATAAGGATACATCTTACTAAAGTGTTACACTTGTGTTCTTGCTTTTCTGAGGTAAAAAGGAAGAGACAAAAATTAGTCAATCAGTTGACTGTAAGCAGTTCCACTTTTCCCTCCAGATTCAGTAAAGTGAGTTTTAAAAGTGCATGGACAAGTGGAGATGAAATTGAAACACTACTGCTGTCATTATATTGTGGTTCAATATTATCCTTGGTTCAAATTTTATTTTCCTTTGTTTTATGCTCATTATCATACATTACCATACACAAACATAAAGGAAAAGAAAAATTGAACCAATGATAAAATTGAAGCACAACACATATACAATACACTACCTTTTGCTTCTTCTTTTTACTCTTGGTTGATTTAATAGAATATCTTCTGTTTCCATAAACTTTTCTGGCTTCTTCTCTTTCTTCTTGTGTGATTGGTGTATCATCCAGTACTAATAAGTTAGGTAAATGGCTAATCACATAATGTCTGTAGAGAAATTGTAAATTACTTACATGGGGAATAAAACTATAATACAATAATAGATTAAATACTAAACTAGCTATTTCTAATAGAAAGTGAAGTGCTGCGAGCAGAAAACAGCTGGTGTATCCACGTTAGCAGAACTGTTCCCCTAAAACTTATGAAAGTACACCGCTTTCTCTGATATATCCAATGTTTCTTGTCTATCTCCTGTGCGTTGTGTGACGAACACTGCTAGTTGACCTTCAATATTGAACTACAAGGATCAGTGTCGGACACACACAGTTCAAAATATTTAGCACTTTGAGTAAAGCAATTTTTCAAACAATCTCAAACGGCTAGCATTGGCAATGATTATAAAACTAACTGATTTTAAAAAGCTAGTTTATTTAGGAAAAGATTTGAATCGCTGATCGTATGTATCGCGTGTTCGTCTAGTGACATCCTTGAATCGACTCTCGATACGGTATGGACTTGAACCGCTGATCGTATGTATCGCATGTTTGTCTAGTGACATCCACAGATAACACTGTGTTCCGAATAGGAGGCTACTCGCTTGCTCACAGCAATTAAACTATTGGAAAAAACTAAACCACAACATATGTGTAGATTGTGATTATTACCCTGGGTCAAGCTACTTGAAAGATAATGAGTGTTAACCAAGGATTAAATCTAAAGAAAACCATTCATCTTAACTCAGAATTAGCATTAATCACCCTTTGAACACTGGGCCTTGACAAATAAATAATAATCTCTGTACCTATAGTCTTCATACTGTTTAAATGATCCCCCATTAAAGTAACTTGGAGCAGCACCATTGTTCATCATGCTGAAATACTTCAGGTTTGGGAAATTCTTTGATACACCCTCTATAAACACACTGAGGTTGTTAATGCAATTATGGTTCACCCACAAAGTCTCTAGATGCTCCACTGGTGAAAACTGTGCTCTTGAAGTGATTTTATTATTATCAAGAACTAGAGATTGAAGGTTTTCAAAATCTTGTAGGAATCGTAAATCACTGTCGGTAATGGTGAGTTAAGTGCAATAAGTTTCAAAAAACACAAACATAAACAAGCAATTTACACTTGACTCTGGCAAGCTGTGCTGATTGAGCATTAATCAATAAATAAGTTATATTAGTCACACAGCAGTTGAGGGTTTCTAGCCAATACAGTTTTATATATAGTTTTCCAAAATGGTTTATATATACCTTCATGCATTCAGGTATGTAGGATATAGTTAAACAATGGTTTAGAGTGGCATACTGTGGAATATCCCACGAGTCACTTGTACTTTCTAGTATACACACGAGCCTGTATATGAAGAAAATACAATTGACAAGTGGGATGTCCACAGTATACCACAAGAAACCATTGTATAACTATTTTATCCCACGCCAGAGAAAATACAGCAATTGGTGCAATGTGTCATGGGAAGGATCAGTGGAATACTGCCAAATATACAATGGCTTTCCTGCTTTCTGATTGGCTGTATTTTCGATGGTGACATGGGATAAAGGACCGTTTACAAAATAGGACATGCTTAAGGTTATAGGTATAATAGTTATGTAATTTGGGAGTAACTTCAGGATACCCGTCCACCATTGTATTCTAGAGTCGAAAACGATACAAGAATACAAAAGCCTCGATCAGTATTGTTATTCAAAAAAGTGGCCGGGTATTTGTGCATTGAACCACATTAGATTTCTCTACCTCAAAAGATCTGTTGTGATTTGAAATTAATTTCGTTTGAAAACATCCCAACCTGTTTGATTTTTTGATGGAGTGGTGTTATATTTATCTTATTATCACAATCTGGAACAATAGAAAATAAAAATCATACTGTTTGAACATTATAAAACCAAAAGTAATTTCAAACTACAACAGATAATAATTTTCAGTACCCGGTTGCAAAACATTAAAAGGATACGTCAAATTGTTATGACTCAAATCTAGTTCCCTGACGTGTTTTCTAAACTGTTCGACCATCCTAATTGGCAAATCTGTCAGCTCGTGATAGGCCAGTGATAAACGACCATCAGTAGACACTATTGCCTTTGCCATGGCAGCTTCACATGTACACTATATCGATCGATTTTAACTTTTAGTGACAAGATGCTTTGTGCAAAATATCTAATTAGGTTTTAAAAAGGTACTAGCTAAGAACTGAAGCGTTTGAACCATGAAGATAGGTCAGGAAGTGTTTAAAACAGAGACCACAAAGAAATGAACTTCGAACTCGATCGCAAAGGAACGTCAAGAAGCACACATTTGCCAGGCGTTCCACACTGGAGTTGAAGACTGGACACTAGAGCGCCAAGATTCAAAATGGCGTCCACAGAAGAGCTAAAGAGAGGTAAACACATTTTTATTTTGCTCCGTTTCTTCTGTTTAATCGCAAACCATTGATAAAAACACTCTTATTCAGAAACTTGAGTGTATACAGTATGTGTTTGAGAAGACATTTTGGTGTAAAATTATGTGTGACTTGAAATAAAGAAAAAAAGTTGTTCAAAATTGACATTCAGTATTAAACTGTTTCTTGATTCTTCCTCTGTAGTTTTGAAAGATACACTAGAAAATCAAGGAGTTCTTGGCCAAATCCGTGCACGTATAAGAGCAGAAGTCTTTAATGCGCTAGATGACCAGGTATACTAGAGGGGTTATTGGATGAGGATGGGACCAGAGAATGGGGTATGGAATTATTGAGTAAAAATATTAATCACAAAAAGGCCTTTCTTCTGATTTAATAGCATTATCAGATGCATATTATTTAAGTTATTTAATGTATTTAAATATTTATTATTAGCACTGACAGTACATAGGGAACATTATTTTTGCTTTATCTTTTCCAGACAGAACAACGACCAACACTCTCCAATGAAAACGTGCTTATCAATGAGTTGATTAGGGAATACTTGGAATTTAACAACTACAAGTACACTCTATCAGTTCTTATGACAGGTACTGTATTAACTAGAACATTTAACGTTTTAGCCTGTGTATTATTTGTCAAGCTACATGTATTGTATCACTGATATCACAAAAGGAGAGCCACTCAATATCATGGTTATTGAGGAGTGGATTTAAAATAGTTGGGTCAGTTATCTTTCCAGAACTGTTAACTTACTGTGCATGCTTAACAAGCGTACACAGTAAGAGATTGCTCTGGGAACAAGATTTTGGTTGGGTATTAGGAATGAGAGTCTTATTGTCAACAGAAAAGGTAAACACAAAAAAATACATACAAAAAAATACATACTTTAAGGTAAAGGTAAAGAACCTTGTTTAATGTCACTAGTTCCTTTACCCTATGAGAATAATCTTCTAGGAAGCCAATGATGAGCTCATTGTACCCCCTTAAAGCTACACAGAAAAGAAAGAAGTCAAAACAAAGATGTGAGGTTGCTGGGAATCGAACTCTGGACCTTTCACACCAGAGGCCGTGCACTAACCAACTGTGCTATCCTCCTTGTACAAAATGTATGAGCAAAATTAACAGTTGATATTGCACTCTTTATAGACTGACACATATCTGTATAGGACATGGATATCAGTGAAAAGATTTCTTGTCTTTAATTTGATCCATCTAATTAATTCTTAGAAACTGGCCAGCCACAGGAACGTATTGATAGAAACTAATGACACATAATCTGTATAATACATGAGTATCAGTGAAAAGATTTCTTGTCTTTGATCCATCTAATTAATTCTTAGAAACTGGCCAGCCACAGGAACGTATTGATAGAAACTACCTAACCAAAGAATTGAATATCTCAGAAGACCATGCAACAGCTTCCACGTAAGGTTTATCAGGCCAGTAGCTAAAGCTAAATTTTTAAGGCACTGAAATTAGGGTAATTGGTAAAAAATGTAATGATAATTCATGAGAATGTGAATAAGAAGTGCAAGCAAATCAGGAAGGGGGAAAATATTACCACAATACAACTGCCTTAGTTGTAGTGGGTATGGACCTGCTTATGATGTTATATGTGAACTTTCATACTAGTTGTTCTAAACTCACAGCTCTGATGAATTAATCTTGGAAAATCATCTTCTTGATGAGTGTTTATCTTTTAAAAACACTTTTTATCTATTTACATGACTTTTGTGAAAAAAAAGCAATATGGAGTTGTGTTTGGGTATTAATTTAATAACAAGTGCTATAAGTGTCCTATATTACTAAGAAACCATAATACCAAGAGAGCGAAACTCAGTATTGATGTCTGTGCGATGTTCGTGGTGGCTAAGGCTATTTTTAGTAACTTTGCCATCACTCGCGCAAGGTGCTCTCAAACAATAGAATTTGATTTTTGACGTGCATGTGGACAATATTGTTTGCTTTCAGTTTTTGAATTCTATTGTTTAAGCCTTGCCCACGTGATGGCAAAGTTACTAAAAATAGCCTTAGTTGCTGCAAATATCACACAAACATCAATACAGAGTTTCATTCTCTTAGTATTATGGTCTCTTGATATTACTAGTTATTGTAACCAACTAATCACCAAGCAGAATTGCTTGATCTAACAAATGCTCCTCTTTCCTGTTTGGTTGTTGTATAACAAAATTTACTAATGTTTTTTCTTTGTTATTCATTAAGGCCTCTTTTATATGGAATGATGGCTCATTTCCTTCAACGACCCAATAAGGAGGCAACATCCACAGCAACTAGAAGGCGAGGATCACCAGGTCATCCCAGAGAAGATTGTAAGTGTATGTTGGAATAGGAAAGGGCTGGCTAATAAATTATTATTACTGATTTCCTGGAAATGCTTTGTGGTGTTAGAGATTTACATGTAAGATAAGTGGAATCCACATAAATATATATTTTGAAAAGTACTGCATGAATATTGATTATTGGTGTGTAAAAATGAAAACATGAATAGTATGACAAAAAGGCAAAATAATATTAAAATGTCACTACTATTTGTCACCTATGCAGCCAAAGTTTGTGTCATCATGCAAAGGGAGTATAGTTTGCATGGCAACACAAACTGTGGCTGTGTAAGAGACTGCCACTATTTTGACAAATTTCATTTCTTTCATCAGATCCACGAACAAGGCATGCTCATATTGACAGGGCAACTCGTGAGTTAAGTGAGTGTATTGGTTGTTGTAGTTCTAGGACCTTTCTACCTCAACAAACTTTATATGTGTGCCAGAATGCATTTCACAGTTGCCTTTCCATCAGTCATACAGCCCCTTGTGTTTCACTGTTGCTTTGCCACTGGACTTGCAGCTCCTGCCCCCTGTATTTCCACCCATAGTCAGTGAACTCCATCTTGATGTGGCATTTATTACTACAATATAATAGCTGATATCACAGATACATTTCAGTGACCTTGAAGAAAGGTTTCAATTCGAGGCTATCAGGCAAGTTTTTGTACATTTCTTGTACATTTTGCAAGATGGCCTTGAATGTGACAAGGTTTACATTCATTTGGTGAGACAGCAAGAGCACTGCAAGAGAGAGATAAAGAACATGAGAGAGATGTCTGACTAGACCATTCCCAGACCTCAGCAGTAGCAGAACATGCCAATAAGACCAGCCATTGCCCCAGCTGGAAAGAATTCAAGAATGTTATTTGTGACCACACTGATACACACATCATATCAAAGAAGCCCTTCAGATCCGGCTCCACCCCAGCAACATCAACAGATGCAGTGGCATCAAGATTGCAGAGGCATAGTTACCGACGACTGAGAAACTTAACAGCATCGACCAATCACAGAGAAGAGCTCTGTCCACCTGAGTCACCAATGAGTATAAAAAGATGGCAACCATCCAGTTTACATTGTCTGATGAGACTAGCAGCATTTCTTTTCAAATGATTACTTTTGTGAGACAATTGAATCCCTTATTATTACTCATCCATGATGAATAATATCTTTCATTCTCAGGGGGGATCCAGGGGAGGTGCATTTTTTTAATAATAGACTTACTATTGTTTTCAACCAAGACGACATTCGTTCTTACAAGTTAGTTTGTCCTAAGTGTTGTCGTCTGAACATATTTACTAGTTGTACATGTTGAAACGTTTCATACGTTCCTACTGCTCTCTATCTTAGTGAGCCTATTTCCAGTTTCTCTTCACTATATCATAAAGTTCCATAGTTCCATATGTGGAACGTATTGAAAACTTTCTTATGAATCGTTTCATTATCATAATTTATTATTTATGTTTGTTATTAAGTTGTCTTTTTTGTAGCAAGGGGTGCTTGTAAGTGGGTGGGTTTATATCTTTTTTCTTTTAGGGGTTGGGTTGGGTAATTTACCTTGTAGGGGACCTTGGGTCCTATTGTAAACTTACCTGCCTTTGGGCGAATTCATTAAATAAATAAAATAAATAAATAGGGTGCGGACACATCCCCTTTTGGACAACAGTGAAAGCTTTTCTCAAATATAAACGTTTTTCATCAATCGTTTTTGGGTCGGGAAGGCCGTGGTTGTACTTGTGGCGGGAAAACCAGCACACCATGCGCGCCTGCTACTTTAATCGTTTTGGGGCCAGGAAGCCTGTGGTGGTGGGAAAAATCACGCGCGCATGCTTTGTAAGCTACCAAAAAAAATACACCCCCACTTTAAAAAAGCTGGATCCGCCCCAGATTCTATTGAAACCTTTGCTCAGAGTCATTGCAGTGTATCTGTGATATCAGCTATTGATAGTATTTGTGTTTGATTACTTATGTTTTATTTGTTTTGGGGAACATGCAGGTGATCAAAGTGACATAAGTGACCATCGTGAACCAGGAGGATTTGTAGTCAGAGGCGCTCGCCGATAACATTGGCCACAAAATTGTAAATAATGCTGACAGGAAAGTGTAGACAATCTATGGTGACTTATAAGGATCGTTAAATCAGCAATCTTTTGCAAACATCTTACTGTCTCTAGACAATAATAAAATTCACTTGAAAAAAGTCAATTATGTGAGGACATAATACAGTTTGATTTTCTTGATACACATGTAACACAAAATTGTCATGCAGCTATACCATTTTCCTAAGAAAGATGAGATGTTAGTTGAACTGTAGATTCTTTGCCCTTTTTTCAAACGCTCTATATTGCCAATTTTTGTATTTTGTAGACTTTCGTATAGCGTGTATTTTTTGTAAATAGACTTCAAAGGACAATATTTTTATGCATTCACTATAAAAAACAATAAAAATGCATAACAGTTACCCGCCTATTTTGTCTTTGCTATAGAGTCTTCCTTGCTGAAGTGTATATCTTGCAAACACTGAAAATTGAAAATAACATTGCTTGCCCCGCGAACAGAGGCAACCTTTTACCTTTCCCCTAGAGAGGAAAGGAAGGAAACCTGCGGGGAAAAATATAAGGAAGCTCGCAGGGGAAAAATTGCTTGACGAAGTGAGCATTTCTGCTTGGGCCCGCAAATCTGGTCTCCAGCTGTCGTAGATGACAAAAATGAACACACACCGACCAGGGACGGATTTAGGTGAGGGATACGCAACACCTGAGACGACTGGTTGGCCGTTTTGGAAAACTACCTAGACAAAAAGGGTTCTCTTGGTCGTCTGGACAGTTTCCGGTTTCTGTGATGCTGCACTCCCCGGGCCGGAATAATCTTGTATCCGCGCTTGCCGGCAAACCCTTATCTTTATATCTTTGTTTTATTTGTTCCTCGACAATCTTTATGTCATCTCCACTGGTTGTGGAAGTACATACTGTAGCAGCCTTTGAAATGCTGCCTGTAATATGCATGTACCAGTGCACGTGTTGGGTCGCGTGCGCGGTCTGGAGAAATCTAATTTCCTGACCTTGGGAAGGAGGAAGTGAAGTGCACTGCATGGGGAAGTGAGAAGGAAGGTCCTCACCTCCGGGTTACCATTTTCCGGCATCTCATCCTGCTCCCTCCCCCTCCCCTTCTACGTCCCTAGAAAGAGAGAAGGTCGCTACGTAGGATGAGTCTGGAGTGAAAAGCAATCGCTGACATCTGTAGTTGGATTTGATTCGTGGAGGCACATTAGTGTTAGGCGTTATGTGCTGCGTCGGTCAGTACTCAGTGCCATATGGCATTTTCTGACACGCCTTACGTCCTGGTCTGCGAATACAGTCACCATTTTACAGCGCGCAGTGTAAGCCGGCCGGTTTATAGCATTGAACAAGAGGGTAGGTGCAGTTTAGTGAATGTTCCGGAAATGCAGATCGTGTTATCTGGTCGAAAGCGTGCACGGATGGGCAACCTTTTTTTGCCCTCATTTGAAGTAGTAATAAAAAAGGTAAAGGTAAAGGACTATATTTAGTGTCGGTAGTTCATTTAGCACAAGCTAATCTTCCAGAAAGCAGACGGTGCGCTCTTTGCTTTACACAGAATGGAAAGAAGTCGAAACAAGTGTGAGGTGACTGGGAATCGAACTCGGGACCTCTCTCATCAGAAAGCCGCTGCGCACTAACCATCTGAGCTACACTTGCTCCTGATAATGCTCTTCAGTTGGATAATGTCTGATCCAAATAATCTTTTTCGGCATGCACTGAACAATATACTGAATAATGCACTGAACAATATATAGGCGTCAGCTTGTTTGACTCGTCGATCCAAGACGCATGAAGACAGGGTTAGGGGAGACGGGGATTAGGCAGGATCGAATATAGTTACTATCCTTGGGGACCAGGGCGTACTCCCCCTCTCCCTCCTCAGCCAACATTGTCTCCGATGATTATCGACGAATTCTGCAAAATGACAGTTTATTCATGTGATATACCACACTGTATGTTATAAGTCTGACGTTTTTATTCTTTTAAGGCCGCGGCCCGCGGTATAAAACGTTGCAAAAAATTGTTAACCAAGAAATAATAAGCTAAAATTAGTGAAGATATCAACAGACTAAGATTATGTTTTCAGCAACATCTATCCAGAGTTCAAGGTTTATTCATGCCCGAATCGGAATCTTTTTATATGCATGAACTTGATTTTTGCACTGAATTAGTGAGGAAAACTGAGTAGGGAGGAGGGAAATTTGGTTCCTTCAATTCCTCTCCGCGCACTGGAAAGTAAAAATTTGTCCTTGAAAAAAAGAAACGTGACATGCATATCGTCGAAGGATTTGTATTTGCATTTAGGTTAGATCAACAATCTATTCCTGATAAATCATCACATGGCTTCCCTATGCCAACGCCTCCAAAAATAGCCATGGCAACCATTTAAGCCCGCGATGTCATACAGAACCCAGCGGTGTATCCCATTAGGCTGGAATGGAGTGAAAATGGCCGACTGTCTTCAACCAGATTGAAAACTACCTCAATTGTGACCTTACATTATTCTCTATGAAGACGACAATGTTTTGGGGAATAGTTAAGAAGATTATTCGTATGGCAGTTCTATAATTACATGCAATTATGTCGACTTTGCAGTTGTATACCAAGGTTTGTGCAATGCTCAACTGGCGCGCTTCCCGACTGGTTGTTGAAGCTCAACTCATAAACTGTTCAATTTTTCTTGCTTTCTTCAGGGAGCTCGAGTCTGGATTCCACACCCTGATCTCGTGTGGATCGGTGGAGAGCTTACAAAGGACATAGAAGATAAAATATTAGAAATTCTTTTAGAAGACGGAAGGGTGAGATGATCCGTTGTTTCGAAGCTTACGAACTTACAAGTGTAATTTGAGATGTACGTCTTGTCCCGTACTCCGTACGTCAGGCACCTGAGATTGAACATTTATTTTTTTGTCTTTTAGGAAATTATTATAGACACTAGGAAAAGTAAACTTCCGCCGCTTAGAAATCCTGAGATTCTTGTAGGAGAAAATGATTTGACAACTTTGAGTTATTTAAACGAACCAGCAGGTAAGCCTTCATAATTTCTGACACTGAAATCGTTCAGAAACTGGACAAAATCAGACTCATTTATCAGCCATAAAGTTTTATTATTCATTAAAATTGAACATATGCACTTTGACAGTGTGTGTATGATTTTTTTAATTGTCTATTCTACATCTTTGAAATTATTCAATCTGAAATTTTGACACGATTTCATTTGAATCACTAACATGTATATATAATAATCACAACAACAACTAGTTTACAAAAGAAATTCTTAACAATTTTTTGCTTTCTTTGCAGTGTTGTACAACCTGTCGGTTCGTTTTATGCAGTCCAATCTTATTTATACATATTGTGGTAGGTTGATAAATTTTTATGTCTTAAATCTAAACATTTGAACGCATTGCGGTTTTGCACTTCATGGATACAGATTTATTTCCAAACAGAACGATTGATCACGATCGAATGTTCCATGTTCATTGGACCTTGTCGAGTTTACGTGTACAAGACGCAGATAATTCTGTGTGATGTAAACACCACCACACACACAAAAGCTAGATTTTTACGCTCTGAATCAAATTCTTGGCATTTTTTGGTGCATGCATTTGATATGTTTCCAAGCACCGTGCAACCGTCTGACAGCATTTAAAACATAATTTGCAAATGTGAGTAACGATATGCAGTTATGAGCAAGTAAACAACACAAAGATGCTACTCTTATTATTGAATAGTATAATTCTGCCTTTGTATTTCATATAATTTTTACATGGGATTTTATTATGACTCACTATAGAAAAATACACTATGGATACTTCAGTATATCGTATTATACTTTTATATTGCACTCTCTGCATTCCATCAATTATTTATTCCTTGAACCTCATTTCAATGACATTTAAAATCAGACTTCAGTACAAAGACATGCACTTGATTTTCCATCCCACTCACTCTCGGCCAATCCCATTTTGCTGTGTTTTCATAATCCAATGTTAATAGAATTATCTATTCATTATCCAGAAGCATCCCACTGATGACTTTTTTTAATGAAAAAAACAAAAGAAAAGAAAAAACAAAAACATTCTTGCTGTAGATTATGTTTGGGTGCAGAATTAATGTATAATCAGCTTTTTCTAAAACATTAATGCGAGGAAAATATTGTTATATACTCAAGATATATGTATATTTATGAATTATGAAGAAAGCACAATATCATCTCACCATGATCAGAGCAATATTTTGACTCATACAATGCATCTACCGCTTCCAAGTTTTGAATTTATTGCAAACACTATCGATTCATCCCTGTGTACATTGCAGAAAAATGTGAAGTAGATGTAAATTAATAATATCCATCATTAGCTTGTGAAATAATTAAAGGTCGATATTTATATTAATTCACCTAGCAATGACTGGTTTTAAGGTTTTATAATTTTTCTCAAATGTAGGGAAAAATTATTTTCATTAGCAATGTTTTTGGGATGTATAAATTTGTATCAAAATAACTTGATAGTTTATTGTCATATGTAAATAATATAAAAGAGTGCTTGGATGTTGTTTTTAAAAGCCATTTGACTTCCTCTGCCTAATTTCAAATATTTATTATCTGAATTCCTTAAACTATGCAATTATATAGCTATATCTCTGTAATCACATAAAGCAAAATTTTGCTATTTCAAAACATCCTGTCATTGCTGTTTTTGTTTTCAAGCTCCAGCATGTTAATCTGTGCTCAGCCAACTGTAACCAACTGCCAGTTCTCTTTAATATCAAGACAATTATTTTTCTAATAAACTTTAATTACCTAGTTATTAATGTGTAGCTTAAGTATAAGCCTTGATGGATAAAGGGAAATGATCACCCATCTTTGAACTCATATAAACAAATAACTGTTGATTTTGTAGTTATCATGCCAGTAATGATTGAAATCTGAGTCATTCAAGATCCAAAACTCAATGTCATGTATAAAAATCCACTTGAATTATCAAATTAATATACTAGATATATTTTGATTCTGCTGGTGTCTTGATACCTTTGTTTTATTTCATGTATTTAATGGAATACAAGGCTGTGCTCTAGCAGAGCCCGGGTACATGAGGTGATTTAATATTTGTGCTTGGGTGACTGAAAATAAAGTATAATATGGTAAAGCTAGTGAGATAGGGTGCATGAAGGGCTCTATTGGCACAACAATACATGGATTTATGTTAGAGCACAGCCTTGGGAATATTATTATATAGCAGACCAGTGGTGGATCCAGGGGGGTTCCATGGGTTCCATGGAGCCCCCTTGAAGGTTTTAAGTCATTATAGAGTATTATACACAGCTGGCATTAAGAAACGGAACCCCCCTTGGAAAAATCCTGGATCTGCTACTGCAGACTGATAAAAGGATCCTATCTTCAGGAGAGATTTCCTGCAGAAAAACCAACTGATGGACTGACTGACTCACCCACCGACTGACTGACCAACCCAGACAGACAGACAGACAGACAGGCAAACAGACAGACAGACAGATGCTCTTTCTTGTTAAAGAAAGCAACGATTGTGCATGAGGAAACTGAAAGAAAAGAGAAGACCCAGATTGTTCACTTGATTAAAAACCTTTGTATAATGATAAATTATGATAGTTGACATATCAATATTAAATTTCTCTGTAGGCATAGTTCTAGTTGCTATCAACCCATACACTGAATTACCTCTCTATGGACCTGATATCATTTCTGCTTACCGTGGGCAAGCCATGGGAGACATGGATCCTCATGTCTTTGCTGTTGCCGAGGATGCATTTCGATGTATGTCTAGGTAGGTATTATATGCACCATAGCAATCTATAAACAATATGGTCGAGATACTATTGTCTCAAATTCTCAGCTTCTCTAGAAGCTACCAGCAACTAGAAATCTTCCAGCTGTGAAGATTAAAGTTGCCTGTGCTAGCTATGAAGCAGGGATCGAGTCATCTAGTTTTTAAAATGGTTACGCAAGTGCTAATAATACTATATTAAGTAAAATTTTCCATTTCTAGTTGCTAGGCTAGCTGTAGCCACCTCTATCAGTTTTTTGATGTGAAATCCATCTCTCTAGAACACTTGTGCATAGAACATTGCTTTCAATTGATTTAATGTTTTTTTTAAATTCAGGGATGAGAGAAATCAGTCAATTATTGTCAGTGGTGAAAGTGGGGCTGGAAAGACTGTTAGTGCCAAGTACACTATGCGATACTTTGCTGCAGTGGGTGGAGCCTCTGCTGAGACACAGATTGAAAAGAAAGTTCTTGCATCAAACCCAATCATGGAGGTCTGATTTATTGTTTGCTTGTTTAAATTATCAAAAAATACCATTTTATAGAGTTTGCATTTTATTCTTTAGATAAGATTGCTCATAGAAATATGTTTGAATATTAGTTTTTGCTAAATTTATAATAATAATAATAATATAACAATAATAATAACGTTTATTAAGAACCAAAACTTGCAGCCCAGGGGCTGAATTTCATTTGGCCCAAAAAATATTTACATATTAAATAATATATTATACAATACATATCATTCAACTTTCAATTGCTGGTTTTCAATCATTCCCTTGAGAGTCAAAATATAAAAGAGTGGCAGCCATGTTGGTTGAACGAACAAGAGACACTAATGAGCAATCTTTTGTTGAAGTTCAACCAAGATGGCCACCGTGACGTCAATAATTGAAAGCCAGCAATATAAGAAACAATTATTAACTAACAATTATTAATTAATTAATTAACAATTATTAATTAATAATTATTAATTAAAAATTTATAATAATTATTTGTTATATTACTTGCACTCTGATTGGTCAAGAACCATGGATGTCATAGAATCTTATGTGTGCTCCAATATTATTGGCTGAAATGTTTTGATAAATATTATATAAAGCAAATATATTACATTTTCTGTGGGTCTGTACTCTAATAGATGCACAGAAGACGTCAAAATATGGTGAGAACAACAGTCACACCACTCCACTTTGTCTCTCATGACATTTTGACATCAGCTGCATCTATTAGAGTACAGATGCACAGAAAAATTTGTTAAATAAACACTTTCTTAGGTCAGACTTTGATGACAAAATATCATTATGATATTAGTGAAAACTCTTATATGATGATGATTAACAGTCCCACTGAGTCTGATGTTGGTTATTTTGATTAATAATTTCTCAGCCTTCGTGGTTTTATTTTAACATTTTTTTTTCTTTTTAGGCAATTGGTAATGCAAAAACCATTAGAAATGACAATAGTAGCCGGTTTGGCAAATACCTGGAAATCTCATTTGACAAGCACCATCATATCATTGGTGCGCATATGAGGACTTACTTGCTGGAAAAGTCAAGAGTAGTTTTCCAGGCACCAGAGGAAAGAAATTATCACATCTTCTACCAGCTGTGTGCCTTGTCTGATTTACCAGAGATGAGAGATTTAAGACTTGGTATGTTTTGATTTTGTTCTGGGGTATTGATATCAAAGTTCAATGAGGGAAGGGTGGGGTAGGATTCAGGATCGAGTGACAAGCCAGGTTGTTGTACTGTCGAGACATTGGATATAGCAAATGCAATGTGATATGGAATAAGGAAGTGACATGAGATGACCAATATTTCACATTGCATGACTACTGTGGCAACATTTCAACACCCCAATAAGGATACCATTTTACCTGTATTCATATCCTCTTCAGGGCATTAGCAATACCAATGTTTATTTGGAACATATAATTTGTCAATGTTTGTAGCATCCTCTTTAAAGTTTCATTACCTTTGCAAAATCATCAAAGAAGCTCTTACGTGATATACATAGCAAGCATTTTGATGTTGTTACAGCATTTTGTGCCTCCTGTAAAATGTTAGTGCAGGCATATCGTGCACAAAAAGTGCAGAATTGTTCAGTTTTTTGCTACAAGCATGAAAATTGGCACAATGATAGAAGACAACATGCTGACTAATTCCTGATATAGCGCCACGCCCAAAAATCAATACTTCCAGTTTTACACATGTGGAATTAATTTTCACTTAAAATTAAATACAATTGTTGCATTAACTAGTTGGTTCATGAAATGTGATAATTCTTTATGAGTACTGTTCCTTCTACCTAACTGACTATAGTGCCCCACCCTATTCCTCGTACTTCCAGTTTTATGTTAATGGATTTAATTAAATTCAAAATTACTGAAAATAACCGTTTTCTACAATGCTATCACTACCAACTAATCCAAATTGGTCTAATGATGCATGCCCTTTTCATTTCACATGCACTGCCACACCCTAAACTTAGTACTGCCAGTATAGATACATAGGAATACCTCAAGTCTCTCAAGTATCAAAATTATTCACCTTGTTTTAAAGTCAAGGAGATAGAATAATAGACGGATATGATTGAAACAACGCAATTTGCATAACATGCAACCATGGCAACGCCTTTTCAAAAGTACTTCCAGTAATAATACTTTGGAATTGATGATCTGGAATTAGGTTTGGGTATATGGCAATCTGACATCTTTCTGTAGGGATTCCTGCATAAAGGCCACTGTTATTGCACTTCCCTCGTAACAATCAATAATTCTCACTATTTTATCATTTTCCACATAAAGAAAACCCGTTCACAATAGCCTGATCAATTACACATGACACTGTGAAGACCCAGTTTAATACAGAATGTCTCCAGGGGTTGATGTAATGTGGAGCGAATATTGCGGCACTGATAGCCTCAAATCACAGACCATATCTAGAAGTTAACAAAGCCATGGTCAACCAAAGCGTGTAGAACTGGGAGAGATTCCTTAGGGTATTGAGCTTTTTTTAATTTTTTGCTGAAATTTGCAAATCCATCATATTGCCCAACAAGAAACACTTGATTTCTTCTGTTGGAGAAAAATTAGTGTTGAACGGGAATTCGCTGGATTCCTTAGGTTTTTGAGAGCTTTTTACTTTTAGTTGAAATTTGCAAATGAAAGTCATCAAGTTGCCTGGAAACATACACTTGATTTCTTCTTTTGGACAAGGATTAGCATGTGATGTAGAATGGGAATTCACTGGATTGGCAACATGCACTTAAGAGGAATCAGACTCAAGGCTTTTTTTTCATTTGTAAGGATTGTGATATTGCAGTTCTTGAAGTTTTCAGAGCACTAGGCCCTAGCAAAGCAGCTGCACTTCCTGCTTTCCATGGCTTCAACGACTTTTAGGAGCAAGGATTGCACAGTTGGTTAGTGCGAGAGGTCCCAAGTTTGATCCCCATCGAATATCAGTGACTTCCTATCCTTGTTTCGACTTCTGTTCTTTCCGTGTAGCTTTAATATACTGTAAATACCCTTAAAATGGAGCATCAGTGGAGAGAGGGAGAAAAGGGCCCATCTTCAATTGCTTTTTCCACAAGCCTCTGGCTCTGGAAATAGGCCTACTCCGGGCACTAAAATCGCTGTAATTTTGGGCGATTTTAGCTAAATTATCCCCAAAGATACTCAAAACTTAAGGCGATTTTCGGCGATTTTAGGGCCTGGAATAGGCCAACGTCCCGCGATTTCGAAGTAAAACTTCAACTTTTCATTTCTTTGTCTTCACGGGCTGCAATAATGAAATGTCTATATTCGGGAAAATCTCTGCCTTGGAGACTTGAAGGTATTGTTTGCAGAAGTAAAAACAACATTTGAACGGCCTTTGAATGATTCTGTATGTAAAGATCTGTTGGAAATATGTCAGTCTACTGCAGCAATTTGTTGTACTACTGTACAGTTAAACTAACTTTTGCCAAATAGTTATTGACTTTATAGAAGGAAATGTTTTCAAAAAAGCCAAATCAATGGGGGCAGCATCCCATCTGCAGCACTCCGCCAAATTAAATCACATTAAGAGACTAACCGCTTATCAAGCCAGGTCAGTCGTTGCAGCTACCCTCTGCGCCGCACTTGGCAGTAGACAAAGGCGGACCAAAAAGATTAAATTGACGCAATTGTGGGAAAACTAAGCAAGAGATTTTGGAAATGTGTAGCCACCTGACCAGATGTAAATGTCAGCAAGATAAAAATGTGCAAAATTGCAGCTCGTGTGCACAGCCATGTGTGATTGTGGAGGCGATTGCAAATGGAATTAACTCGTTTGGGAAGTTATTGAAATAATTAATAAAATTTAGTGATTGCTACGAGTGAACTGCAATAGCCCTCTCCCTTGTCAAAGATTCTTACCTTAAAAAATATTAGATTTTCCATAATCCAAAATTAATAAATTCCAGTAACCCCAATAATCAATTCCAAAGTATTATTACTGGAAGTACTTTTGAAAAGGCGTTGCCATGGTTGCATGTTATGCAAATTGCGTTGTTTCAATCATATCCGTCTATTATTCTATCTCCTTGACTTTAAAACAAGGTGAACAATTTTGATACTTGAGAGACTTGAGGTATTCCTATGTATCTATACTGGCAGTACTAAGTTTAGGGTGTGGCAGTGCATGTGAAATGAAAAGGGCATGTATCATTAGACCAATTTGGATTAGTTGGTAGTGATAGCATTGTAGAAAACGGTTATTTTCAGTAATTTTGAATTTAATTAAATCCATTAACATAAAACTGGAAGTACGAGGAATAGGGTGGGGCACTATAGTCAGTTAGGTAGAAGGAACAGTACTCATAAAGAATTATCACATTTCATGAACCAACTAGTTAATGCAACAATTGTATTTAATTTTAAGTGAAAATTAATTCCACATGTGTAAAACTGGAAGTATTGATTTTTGGGCGTGGCGCTATATCAGGAATTAGTCAGCATGTTGTCTTCTATCATTGTGCCAATTTTCATGCTTGTAGCAAAAAACTGAACAATTCTGCACGATATGCCTGCACTATGTATATTATGTAACATGTAATCAAACAGACTTCATTTTAAGTAAGGTACTTTGTAGAGACTTAGGTGCTTATATGTAGTCAGGAGATGGTTCTCTTGAATGTGTACTGTACACAGGGGTGCATGGCTCCCCCTCTCTCTCTTGACTAATCCTACAAATAGTCCAAGTGAGAACAATAGCACAAAGCTACATTTATTGATATATGACTGTTACAGTTCACAAACAAAGAATGCCATCTCCAGCAAACATTCCTACTAAAAGAGCGATGTAGTTATGACAATTACCAACAGTAGATTTCTTTTTGTAGGTGATCCAGATGACTTCCACTATTTGAATCAAGGAGATAGCCCAATAATACCTAATGTAGATGATGCTGATTGTTTTGATGAAACAAAAGAAGCCATGGACATGATTGGCATTCATCAGGATGACCAGTTTATGCTCTTTAGAATCTTAGCTGCAATTCTTCATCTGGGAAATGTAGAAATTTTTGAATTTGGAGAAGATGAGTGTGCTATTGAGGTAATAATGTATATTTGATGTGGGATTAAGATTTACCTTGTCTACAATCGGCGCCTTTTTGAATTGACACACTTGCAAAAAAACGGTCAAAATTCTACGTTTATAAATTGTGACTTTTTTCCCCTCGCCCCCTAAGCAATGTTGTCCACTGGTCAGATTCCAGGGTGGGAGACTTTTCTCACTTCAACATTGAATAGGGGGAGGGGGGAATGACCGAATAAAACAAACTTAGTTGCCAGTGAGGAGCAATTTAGTAAAATAGGTCCTTTTCTTCCACAAATGTGTCATTGAAAAAGGTGCCGATTGTAGCCTCATCAAAGAGTGAATAATCATAGAGTAGCATTCAGTATATACGTTATGGTTTGAAATTATTTTGGGTTTGAAATTTTTCAAACCAGTTTGATTTTTTGCTGCCATTGTGTTATATTCATTATCATAATCTGGACCAATGGAAAAAACATCAAACTTGTTTGAAAATTATCATACCAAACATAATTTCAATTAATGCCTTTGAATAAGCCTGGTTTTCACAAGCAACAGAAGCAAAAGTAGAAGTAGAAGCAACATACACAGACCCAGTAATGCACCACTCATTGTTATTATTTCACACTTATATATAGGTGGGAAATGCATATGAATTTGCATGTATTACATCTGCTTTTGCTCCCATCACTCTTGAATTGCAGGCCCCAATTCAATCCATACAATTTACTCAATTTACTCTAAAGCGACCATATTTTACGTCGATAGCTCGTGACAGTAATTTGGGTAACTGATAAACTTGAGGTCGACGGTGCACTCATTTTACTCCCCTCTCTCCTTCAGTGCTCCGTTTTTTAATGGTATTTAAAGCTAATTAAAGCTACACAGAAAGGAAGAAGTTGAAACAAGGATGCGAGGTCACTGAGGATCGAACTAGGGACCTCTCGCACGGAAGGCCACGCACTAACCAACTGTGCCATCCTTGCTCCTAACATTTGTGCAACAGCCATATCTCCATGATGATGGGCCCATAGTCAATCCTTGGGGTATTAAACAAAATTTGCAAAGCTACAAAATGTGCAAATCACAAAGATGGTTGAATTGGCAAATTATTGCTGTTTAAGGGATATTTTTTAGTAGATAATACAAGATTCTCTTTTGTTGTTTTCAGGCAGAAGATTTTCACCTTGCAATGACAGCAGAATTACTTGGAATAGACAGGAATCAACTAAGAAAGTGGTTATGTAACAGGAAGATAGTCACTGTTGGAGAGGTCCTCATCAAGCCACTCACTGTCTCAGAGGTACTATAATTAAACTACTGTATAAATTTCTGTTTTCTGCCTGGCAAGCAAAAAGTATCCATTGGGGACTGCTGGCCTTAGTCTATCAGACTTTTTACAACACTTGATACGAATCTCGCAATCTGATTGGTTGATTAGAGTGTGTCAATAAGAGGACAGACACACTGCTGACGCGTTTCAGCGCGCGCACTCGCTCTGTTGCCCCGTTTAAAGAGGATTTTTTAACTTCTATCTCAAATAATTGTTGTAAAAAACGAATTGAAGATGCGCTGCGCTCATGATTCCACTTGAGTTTTGAACATTTTATGACGTCAAGAGTGTGTCAATAAGAGGACAGACAACTCAAAACCATCTTCAATTTGTTAAGTCTAAGAGAGATATCAAAGCGAGGACAAAAGATTGTCTAGTTACAAACTAAGCTAGTGATTAATTAATTGTTGTGTTATAGGCTAACTATGGCAGGGAGGCCATCAGCAAACATATCTACTCACAGTTATTCAAGTGGGTTGTCATGACGATAAACAAAACTTTGGCTAGTTCAATGAAGGGACACTCTTTTATTGGTGTTCTAGATATTTATGGGTAAGGTAATTAAACAGCCTAGCTATCAAAGATTACAAAACAAAATATCTGCAGGGGCGGATCCAGGACTATCTTCAGGAGGGGGTGTACTGTCTTCAGGAGGGGGTACACCATCATATGAATTGGAAACAGCACAGAGGATATTTTAAAGTGTATTGGGAAAAAGGACTCAACGTCGCCTCAGGAGGGGGTGCACACCCCCTGCACCCCACCCCTAAATCTGCCCCTGATCTGTGACCCTCTCTTGTAAGTGACCAACTCTGTGATCAATGCAATCACTTTTCAAAAATACTGAAAGTTTCCCAAATTACCATAGTCAACACCTCTAGTAAGAGAATGCAATCACTTCTAGAGCTGATACATGGTTTATTATCATTTTCTTTTGTTTTGAACCACTGGTAAGAGACCACTTGACACATAATCTCTCACATGGTGAAAATTGATTATATGTCACTTGAGCATCATCCTAGTCAATAACATCAGCATAATACTAGTACTTATCTCAGAAAAATCTCTATCATGGTAAAATGTGCATTGTACTAACATGAAGAATTAATGAGAGTTAATTATGTGCAGTTAAATATGACTCAAATAATAAAGTCATAATAAAGTTACATATTACTCCCTGTGGACCACCTCCCTTAAGCGACCACCTTAACTTGACATTTTGGGGTGGTTGCTTATGGGAGGTGTGTAACTTTTCTGACATTAATTTTTTTCAGATTTGAAACATTTGAGATAAATAGCTTTGAGCAGTTCTGTATAAACTATGCCAATGAGAAACTCCAACAGCAATTTACACAAGTAAGCATGCAGGCTTCTTTGACATTACATGAACCCTTTAGAAACAAGAACGCATCTTTAAACATGATTGTCTTTTATCATATACAGCATGTGTTTAAACTTGAACAAGAGGAATATGTCAAGGAACAGATTGAGTGGTCGTTTATTAATTTTTATGATAACCAACCCTGTATAGACTTGATTGAAGCCAAACTAGGAATTCTAGACCTTCTGGATGAAGAATGTAAGGTACAGTGTAAGATTATTAGGTATTGATTAATAAGCAGATATTTGGTTTCTTTGAAGGAGCCAACTGTGTTCTCAGCAGCAGTAATATTTTTACTGTTTCTTTGTAAATAGTTGTAACTTTCGGACTTGAATGCATGAAGTTGCATGAACATGGCACTGACAAGGTCATGGTATGGCGCGGTCTGTTTCACACATAAGAAATTGGTTCTAGTCGTACCTAAAAAAAATGCATTAATCTTCAAAGCTTTTGGTTTAATTAAAGAAACTAATGTAGATGAAACTTGATGTATTCTAAATAGTTATAATATTGTCATCATCATCATCATCATTATCAATCATCATCATCAGCAACACCATTTCACCAACAATAAATTTCTTGTGTGTTTTATTCTGGTCTGGTCTTATATGTACATTGTTAAACTATTTTTTCTTGCAGATGCCTAAAGGATCAGATGAGAAATGGGCACAAAAACTATATAAACAGCATATAAAGAAGAGTAAACATTTCTCCAAGCCACGGATGTCTAATGTAGCATTTGTTATTCATCATTTTGCTGACTTGGTTCAGTATGACACTAATGGGTTTGTGGAGAAGAACAGAGACACAGTGAATGCAGAACATCTATTGTTGCTAAAAGCTAGTGAGGTAATGATGATGGTAATGGACTTGCAATATTGCTCAATTCTTCCCTTTTTATTTGTGCAGTTTTCATTTCAGTCATTTTCCATCCATCCATCCATCCTTCCATAGATCCACTTATCCATTACTTCTTCCATTCTTGCTTTCAACTGTTCACACATCCAGCCATCTTTTTATCCATAATCCATTTCTCTATCCATTCATTCATCTTGCTATCACGTGGTCCATCCAACGCTTTCAACATATTTTACCCATTTATTCATACATGCATTCATTCATTTATTCATTCATCCATCACCCCCTTCTTTGCCTTTTCGTTCAAGTTCAAAATTCCCGCTGTTAATGCGTATTGGGCATATGTTTCTGACATTGTAAGTTCTTTGCCCCCTATTAGCTCATGAGACTTAGTATAAATTGCCTTGCTGACACTTCCAAAATGCTTATTGCTGAATGATTCACTTGCTGTCTTTACTCTATCTACCAGTATGACTTGGTGGCTGAAGTTGTACAGTGTGTTGGCGTAAGTAAACAAACATAAAAACAACCATAACAATAAACCTTAAGTAATCTTAACGACTATGAAAAACACTTTTGACACTTTTCCTTTACTTTTGTTAAACATTTCCAATTCATTCATTGCCTGAGGATGGTGTTGCGATGACATCGAAACATCGCATAATCTCAACCATATGTATTAATAAAATAAACCTTAACCTATACTAAATAGCAATAGACAAGAATCATGCCGGCATATAATCCATGAGTAAAAATGGACATTAAGTTTGTTAGAATAATTTTCCTATTTGTTCTCTTTCATTTCATAAAATTCAACTGATCGGCATAACACATCGATGACAGATAATTGTTTGACCTTATAACCAAATGGCTTCGTGAACTCACAATATTACTAAATTTACCATATTTTCTTTCATTCTGTCATTTAATCGACTCATTCAATTGCCTCATCAAAAATAATTTTTCATTTTTTCTCTTGAGAACTATTTGATAACTCACTGACTTTAATACAAAATAAATTGTGTTAATTGACTGATTCCAAAACTTCGTAACAAACTATCACAAATTGACTGCATCTTTTTTAATAACCCAATAACAAATTACTACCAAACAATGGTAACAAATATAAACCTGAAATGATTTCACATTTAACTCTTGTTTCCTCTTGAAACTTTATAACTCAAAAAATTCTAAAACATCAAGTAACTAAATCTGACTTGTGCGGGGAGATATGGAAATTCACTTGAAAATAAACTTGCTACACCCTATGCACAGCTATTCAGTATTTATTGCACGCGTTATCTCTGCTTACAATCTTGCTAGGCAACCTAATGTTCATTTATCAAAATCAGGCTAATTACGAGTCCTCGTAAAGTCGTATTCAACAAGCATCTTCGTTGAAACCACAGGAAAATTGTTACAAAAAATGTCTGCTTAATAACCAGAAATTGCATATTAAAACATACTGGCTGTTTTAAGGGAGAGAAAATAGTTGTAAATCCTCGCGAAAACGGATCCAATTTTTGGAAATTACGTACGCTTTATGAAACGGGGTCAAGAAAAGCATCTGTTGGTCATCTGCGGATTCTTCTCAAAGAGACACGATGGTATAGTAATAAGCCTCTAGAAAATGTTGAAATTTTGAATTTAATTAGATAACTTAAAACTTTTTTTTGCAAAAATTACGTTGGTTCAACTGAAAGTTTCCCAATGTATATAAAAGGCGATTCTTTATACTGACGCTAGGTTACAATGAATTTACAAAAAGTTATCAGGGTAGCTAATCATTCATTGGAAATCCTGGGAGAGTTAACCATCAACGAAAAGATTGGAAACTCAGACTGTTTGTTGGATTTTTTCTGTAGATCGAAATGGTTGGAGATCTGTTTATTGATAACGAGGCTCAACATGTTCAAAGAAAACGATCACATTCGCGTGCAGGACTGAAGAATGTTGCAAAATCTAAAAGAACTGTTGGTCAGGAGGTATGGCAGTCTTGTTGCACTCTCCTCTCCTCTCCTCTCCTCTCCTCTCCTCTCCTCTCCTCTCCTCTCCTCTCCTCTCCTCTCCTCTCCTCTCCTCTCCTCTCCTCTCCTCTCCTCTCCTCTCCTCTCCTCTCCTCTCCTCTCCTCTCCTCTCCTCTCCTCTCCTCTCCTCTCCTCTCCTCTCCTCTCCTCTTTCTCGTCATAGTCAAATCCTTTTCATTTCCACTTTTCTCTTTCTCTCAACAGTTTACCGAATCGTTAGGCAAACTCATGGAAACCCTCAACAGCACCACACCACATTACATAAGATGTATTAAACCTAACGACCTCAAGGCAGCCTTTCAATTTAGTCCCAAACGAAGCATTCAACAACTTCGAGCCTGCGGTGTGCTGGAAACCATTCGAATTAGTGCAGCGGGTTATCCTTCAAGATGGACCTACCCAGAATTCTTTGCGCGTTATAAAATGTTGTTGGACTTTAAGAAAATAAATCGTAAGAAACCTCGTGAAACTATCAAAATGATTTTGGAACTCTTCATTCAGGTAAGTAATTATACATAATCGACATAATCGGGCAACTGGTTCGATTGGGCATGGTGTCAGGGCAAGTTCGGTCGAGCCATTGTTTGTATACTCACATACCCGCATGGCGAAACCAAACGAGATATGATATCTGCCGAATCGAGCCAAAAGCTGCCTCATTATTAATTTTTCGCCGAAGAAGAGTTTTTGAACAAGAATGATTGTTTGAAAACATAAACTAATTAGCACATTGTCAGCGCGCGTCCGTGTTTGAAAAGTGGCGGGAAAAATTTATCTCGCAATTTTGTTGAAAATTTTTTTCCAACCTTTCAGATGAATGATATTTCCCTTAATTTGCTAAAAACTTTAACAAAAAAATAGAACATTTACGGCTTATTTAGAAGCCAGTATCAATGTACCGTCCGTGATATTTCAGGATATCAAGACACTGCCCTGATATCGTGGAAATTTCGCCTCTGATTGGCTAACTAGTTCTAGTGGGATGATAAAATGTTGTATCAGTGAACACGTAGTATAGATACAGCAGTTTTCGACTTACGACTGTGAGCGCGGTACAGTCATGGAATTTTGGATGTTAGAATGTCTGCTTTACAGGGTTTGTCAGCTACCAGCTATGCTTGTTTCCACGATTTTTCGCGCGACTTTGCGTCGATGTTTTAGTGCAACTCTCCTCGTGCGCGGCAGATAAAATTATCGGACGCGTGGCCACTTACCATCGGTGTAATATACCTTCATTACTACATGTATTTTCTTTCAATGTTGAACAGGATCCCGATAAATTTCAACTTGGAAAAACAAAAATATTCTTTCGGGCAGGCCAGGTACGTATAAGTCCACATAAGTGCTGTTTCGCAATTTTGAACATGCAAAAAGGCTTCAACATGCCATTGCTTGGGGCTGCACTCGCAAAATGACTTCGTAGTTCTAGATTGCTACAAGTGTAGTGGGAAGCATAATGCATGCAAACCTTATCGGACGTTCACACTGACACTTTAGTGCGTACGCTCAATGAAATTCGAACCAGACCAAGTTATGATCATCTTCATATGAGCATAAATCGAGCCAATTTTCACACCTGGGGTACGGTTGGTTTCGGAAAGACTGGATATCAAACTAAAAGCGAGCCAGTGTAAATGATTCCTTAATGTTCCACGAAGCACTTTGATCGATTCAACTTTGATTCTTTAGGTTGCGTACTTGGAAAAACTGCGATCTGACAAACTCTACAAAAGCTGTGTTATGATTCAGAAGAATTTCCGTCGCTGGCGAATGCAGAGAATGTACGTTAGAATGAAGAAAGCTGCGATACTTATACAATCATGGGTACGAGGGGACCAGGCGAGAAGGTATGGCCAAGTTTTATGTGATCCATAAATACCGACGTTGTGATTGTTGAGATTTGATGACGATGGTGATGATGATAATGATGATGATGATTTCATACTTATACAATCATGGGTACGAGGGGACCAGGCGAGAAGGTATGGCCAAGTTTTATATGATCCATAAATACCAACGTTGTGATTGTTGAGATTTGATGATGAGGATGATGATAATGATGCATACTTATACAATCATGGGTACGAGATGACCAGGCCCAGTTTATATGATCCGTAAATACAACGTTGTGATTGTTGAAATTTAATGATGATCATGATTTCATACTTATACAATCATGGGTATGAGGTGACCATGGCCCAGTTTTATATGATCCTTAAATACCAACGTTGTGATTGTTGAGATTTGATGATGATGGTGATGATGATGTTGGTGATGATGATGATAGAGAGTAGTGATGGCAGTGGAGGTCGTTATTGATGATGACGATGTTTAACTAGACATACAGTACATGCGTAAAAACATAGTAATTGGTATATTACGCGCGCCCTGATTGGTCGAAAACCGTGTGTGATTATAGTAAACACGCATAGATGACGTCATTGAATCTTACGCGTGCTCTGATTGGTTGAAACGTTTCAATGTATATTATATAAAACAAATAGATTCCATTTTTCCGTGGGTCTGTACTCTAATAGATGCACAGATGACGTCAAAATGTGGTGAAAACAACAGTCACGCCAATGGACTTCGTCTCGTGGCGTACTTTTTTGTCCTCACTACATTTTGACGTTATCTGTGCATCTATTAGAGTACAGACGCACGGAAAAATGGAATCTATTTGTTAAATCTTACCCCCCGATGCTTCTTCTGATGATAACGATGGTATCATATATTCGTAGTGACAGACAAAAGCTATTTGCGCAAAAATCTTACCCCTGCCCACCCCAGATCCGCACAAATCATTTTCTGATGTTGATATCGTTCTTGTTTAAGGCGAGCCCGCAGTCTTCGTCGTAACAAGGCAGCAGTTACCATCCAACGCTACTGGCGTGGCTACCGATGTCGTAATGCGTACTTGTACCTTCTTTCGTGTGTCATTACGATCCAGTCTTACACGCGAGGTATGTACGCGAGGAGACTGAGATGGACACTCTTGTACAACGCCAAAGCGGGAATCATTCAACGATGCTGGCGAGGTTACAAAGGAAGGCAAAAATACAGAGACTATTTCAAGAAAATTATTTACCTTCAATCATGTGTTAGAAGAATGTATGCTAAAAGAGAGCTTAAAAAGCTTAAGGTAGGTTCGACGTGCTTATATCTTGCTTTTAAAACTCATCGACAAATG
>JALIZF010000739.1:0-70000 GCA_029948255.1 Telmatactis stephensoni
CTTTCATAAATTAACTCTCTCAATTGCAATCGATTTAATGTTAGTTTATAGGATTTGCTTTAACTCCATATACCCCACTGGGAGTTGCACCCAGACCTCTTGGCCGTGACCAAGCGTGCTCTAATACACTATAGAGTTTGTGTTGGTGTTGTAGCATCGAAAATCATGTCAAAACAGGAAACCAAATCAAGCTCCAGCAAAGAAAAATGGGAAAGTAGATGTCTTGACTGAATATATAAATTAGCCTTGCTATAGCGAGAAATTTTTAGAAAACGATACCAGAAATATATGTATTTATTGAGAAATTACAAGAAAACGAGTCTTTATTACAACATTGAAATGAAAGGAATGAAGAACCGAATGAAAAGTCTCGGGAAGTTGAAAAGTTAAGAAAAATTTGAACTGAAAAATGTTTTGATCATGTATAGAAACCTGTTACACCTGGATATTGTTTTTATGGGTTGAGCATTTATCAAAAAAATACGTAACCAAAGCTAAGAAGAAAACGTTTATCTATCGAATCAAAGCCCAACATTTTCTATTTCATCAAAAGAATCAAGTTAGAAATATTCATGCAACAATTTGAATTTTTACCCAAATACGGATTAACTCTTAACTTTTGCTTCCATCTTCCACTTTCATAATTTTCATTTTAGCAATTTTAAAGCGAATTTATATGCATATAAATTAAGTTAATGATTTCACCTTCACAACGCTCAATAAATACAAATGTAAACAAGCTGCCTTTGTATGGTTCAACGGGTCACTTTACCATCGGATGTCCACGTGCACCTTATAGGATTACTGTGCTATCAAGGTGTTTAGTATACAGCTCTTTCAAAAAACGTTGAACACCGAGTTCTACATTCTGCATACTGAATAGTGCATTCCAAGATTTACAAATTGCATTGTTGATCGTTTCCATTGTCGTTTTGCCACTCATTCGCCTTAGTTTAATATAGCTGTTACAGAGGATTTTTACTATGCATCTATACATCTCCAAAACATACTGAATAACTACAAGGCATTTTGGCCTTTGAATGCATTATTCAGTATGCAGAATACAGTATACAGTATTCAACGTTTTTTGAAATAGCTATATTTCCGATTAGCTCATGTTTCATTCTGATGCAAGTTTACGCTACTAGTTTCTAGATTACGAGCTGTCTCGCTGGGTTTTACTGTTGAAACTCCAAGTGGTTTGTACCCTACTGGAGGGTTTTCCATTCAGGGTTATTCCTTCCCCTAGTCCTTTGACTGTGTCAGTCCCTGGTCCACAAGGTCCAGGTACAGCAGGGGTCACCACGTGCAGGTACAGTAGGACTTGCATCAGGAGAGGCTATTAGTGTCTATAGACACCCAAGACACTACTGGAAGTAGTGCCCTGTGGAGACGCTTCCTGTGCCATTGGACCCCCAAAAATTAGAACTCTCAAGAGAGAGTATATTTGTGTCAGGCCTGCAATGCCTATAGACACCAAAGACACTACTGGATGTAGTGACCTGTGAAGACGCTTTGCAAAAAAAAAGACCCCAAAACATAAAAAACGACCGGGACACCCGAAACATTGTAGCAAAAAAAACCCCGAAATCATTGTTAAAAAAAGACCCGAAAACGTCTTTGCGAAAAAAGACCCGAAAACATAGTTGTAAAAGAGACCCGAAACATTGTTGCTAAAAAGACCCGAAAATACCTACTGTCGCAAAAAAGAACCCGAAAACATTAAAAAAAAAACAACCAAAAACGTTGTCGCAAAAAAGACCCGAAAACGTTGTTGCAAAAACATACAGACCCGAAAACATCGTTGTTGCAAAAAACCCGAAAGACCCAAAAGACCCGAAAACAATGTCGGAAAAAAGACCCGAAAACATTGTTGCAAAAAAGACCCGAAAACATTGTTGCAAAAAAGACCCGAAAACAATGTTGTAAAAAATATCCGAAAACATTGTTGCGAAAAAGACCCGAAAACATTGTTGCAAAAAGACCCGAAAACATCGTTGTAAAAATGACCCGAAAACAATGTAAAAAATACCCGAAAACATTGTCGGAAAAAAGATTTGACAACATTGTTGCAAAAAAATACCCTAACACAAAAAAAGAGTAGGAATAATACATACATATTCTCGATGAAGAGTCGACTTGGCGAAGAAAAACCGCAGAAACGACACAGCAGTACGCACGATTTTTTTATGGATTTCTTCAAATAGTTGATGTCCATATTTGTCATTGTTAACCAACAACAACAAACAAGCTATTTCTAATACCTTCATTAATTTTGTATTAATAAAGATAATTCTTCACATTAATAAACATTAATATTATTAGGACAAAAATCCTAGTCTAAGAAGCTACCACTGTAAAAATTCTACTTGATGACTCGTCGTCGCAACCCAGTTTGGTTGTTCTTGGTAGACTTGGCTGAAAGAGATGCCATAAATGCCATGGTATTTACTAGACAGGAAACATCAGTACAAAACCTCAGGTCCTATTGAGTATTCCTGTCCTATTGTTTCATCATGACATTTATCATTTTTAATGATTAGTATTTCTAGTCTAGGCCGGGCCAAAATATATCGGAATCAACACTAAATTTGGGTGTGACTAATCTAGAGTTCCACCATTATCGTTGACATACAAAGTTGTGGCGACACCCAGATGGAGGAATTAATTTAGATCTAGAAGATGAACATCTTTGTCGGTGATTTTTCAATCAAGGATCTAGATACAACATAGCAGGTCCACCACGATCACACCACGACTTTGTGCATCAACTTCGTAGTAGCCTGGCCAGTCCTAACCTAAGACCTAAGTAGCACAGAAATCTAAGCCCCTATGCGTTGTAGTTTATATGTATGCGTTGTATGTAAACTGACCAGAACCACGTACTAATAATGGACGAACTCTACATCTAAAGAAGACGACACAGACTCAGACTACAAAGGAGGTCTCTCATGTTGAGAGTATGTTCTATTCGCTCCAGGTCCCTCGGTGATCCAGCGTTGTCCTCTCGTAGGCCTAAGCATTCATGAAAGCTAACCTAAGCAGGCCAATTGACCCCGGCCAATTGACCGGTCCAAAATCTAATAAACCCCACCTAGTTTAAAATGGTAGCTTCTGCTAAAAACATCCCATTCCTAGCGAGACTAAGTTCTGTTAACTATGAATTGTGAAGTGAATACTTTGACTTGTGATTACGAGCCAAAAAGGAAAATAAACTCAAAAATGTATTTTTGGGGTCAGCGGCGACAGTCACAAACAAGGTACAAAACACCAACACTCCCTGCAGCCAACAGGCGCCCAACATAGTGGAGAAAAGGAGAACAAACTAGCACGCCATGAGGGGCGTCTGATTTCGCAGGCACAAACAAACACTTATACAGCACAAACATCTAACAACACGAAAACAAGAAAGCAATAATGACAATCTGATTCATCACAAGCAAAGATACTCACTTCTGTACGGTGAACTTTGTTCATGACGGACACCCAAACACTCGCTTCTCTCCTTACTACTGAGACATTTTTTTAAAGGTTCCCTTAAAATTAACACGTTCGAATTGTTGAGGTTTGTCCGTGTTATAGAGGTATTCACCATGAAATGAGTTCACCATACATAACCCTATTTCCCCCACCCCCAAGAAAAATGCTTCAGCGACACCTCCAACAATTTCACAAACACAGCCAAATACATTTTTGTAGCAAAAGTAGAATTTAGATTGTTGAAGATTCGTTAATTGAATTTATTAACCTTTCATTCGACGCTTGTTTCGTTGGCAAAATCCTGGAATAAAAGTGAGAACAACAACATGAGTCATACATTCCAACGTGCGACGTAAAAGCAGGCATATAAAACATTTCTTACTGAACAACTAAACACAGAAAGGTATCAAAACACCCGAATTCAAAGTTTGTTCTTATTACAAGGGACCTTTCATTCACAAAATTCGAATTTGAAGAACAATTGATAATGAATTCAGCTGCCCAAATTGCGCCCTTTTTCACATACAGCAGATAAACATAAGCAAAGCGAACTACAAGTAAAACATTGCCAAAGCAGCCACCATTTGAAGGAAAATGATACAAAATAACACAAAGCCTTCTTAATTGGTTGAAAATTCTCAAAGAGTTTTAATGTTTCAAAAGCGAAAACCCTTGATAGAGTTTGTTCGTCTACAGCAAGTGCAACGCTGCAAAACGCTCGAGCTTTTCCAATACAAATTCCGCTCAAAAATGAATTATTTCCTTTAAAAATACTTTACACTTAGCCTTCGTAAGGTTTACTTATGCCTAGCTTCAGCTTTTTGCCGGTGAAAAGCAACAGTTTATCAAAAATAAAGCTATTTTAGAAACGGGAGAGTAAACATCAACTCACCTTGACTGCTGCACTGTTTCAATGAGCCAAATGCACTGAATTATGAACACGTGAACATTATATGTTGTATCACGTGATATGAGTGTCAGTGGCAGAACGTCGGAATGCAGCTCAATTTGGAAGGCAAAACAAAAGAATTTCAATGTCCTGAGAGCTGGCCTATTGGGATTCAAGAATGACTATTAAATAGTAATTATAAAAATGTAACAACATAATGCATATACATATGAATGATTTGATGAAATTTTGAGGCAACGAAATAAAATGAGAAAAGGAAAAAAGAAGTATGGAAAAAATGGAAAGAAGGAAAGAAAGATTGAAGGGAAGAAAAAAGAAAGGAACGAAGGAAGGAAAAAAGAAAGAAAGAAAAAGAAGGAAGGGAAGGATTAATGGATGGATGGTTGACTTAAACCGAACAATAACGCAACATTTTCGGTAACATTTCGTGCAACAGAGTTGCAAACGTAGAACCGATCCAAACATTGTTGAGCGCACCTGTTACAGGGGTGGAACTACGGTGCAACCTTGTTCTGCGCGCAATGTTACAGAAAACATTGGAAAAAAGGTTGTATCGTGTACCTGTGCCTATTTATGACTTTTGCAGTTGATCGATTGATGAAATGATAACCTCAATTTTCGACACTATCTGGAACGCCTCTCTCCAATAAACTCTCCCTCGTGATCAAGTCCTTAAAATACTGGATAGACGCCCCTCTTGTACCCCTTCCTCTTATAGACGCCTATTAACGCCCTCCTCAATGAAGTTCTAAAAAATATTTGCCGGATAGACGTCCTCTCCTATAAACATCCCCTCCCTCCCTCCCCTCCCCTCCCTCAGTAAACTAAACTGACCTTTGGCAGATACTATTACAATCATCTTTTAACATTAGCGACTGCTAAAAAAGATATCATTTCTCAGACAGAAAGAAATTTTTTATACGTATTTCTATGATTGAATATTATAAATATTAGATTAAAAAGAAACGCCTCTCTCAAATAAAGTTGTGCCTAATGAGCTCAACTTTTTCTTAATTAAGGTCGACAGGTCCAACAGCATCCGGTATTTTCAAAGTACATACACCTTATTCCAAAATGGCGACGGTGGTGACAATCAGTAGAGTAAAACAGCCAAAACATCAAATATCAAGGCTTATTTTTATATAGGGTAAAGAAAAACACTGGCAAGACAAAATTAGCAACAGATTTCCTACAGATAAACTTTAACATGAATTGTGGACCTCGATGCCTCGCTTTCATGCTCTCTGCTGTCACTAGTGTCCGCCATTTTGGAATTAGGTGTATAGATAACCCATATAGGGGGATAGGTTGGTGGTAAGGGGTGGGGTGGTGGTAGGGGATGGGTTGGTGGTAGGGGATGGGTTGGTGGTAGGGGGATGGGCTGGTGGTAGGGGGGATGGGTTGGTGGTAGGGGGGATGGGCTGGTGGTAGGGGATGGGTTGGTGGTAAAGGATGGGTTGGTGGTAGGGGATGAGTTGGTGGTAGGGGGATGGGTTGGCGCTAGGGGATGGGTTGGTGGTAGGGGGATGGGTTGGCGGTAGGAGGGATGGGTTGGTGTGTTAATCATATCAAACTTACGTTTAACAAAAAGTACTAAAGGCACGTATCGTTTGCAGGCCGCAAACCGCTTCAAATTGCACGATTTTGGCTATATTTTTGTAAATTACTCTCTTGTGTTGGAAGAATCCAAAAACCTACCAAGAGAATATGATAAAATAATATGAAAGCAAGAGAAAAATAATAAAATTAAACTACGATTTACCCCGTTCAAATATGTACTCAGTTTCAGATATTTACCTTCAGCTCAAAGTCAGGGGGCAAAATATACCCTTTTGAGTTGGAATTAACGATAACTGAAAGTGATCATTTATTTCGTGATCTTTATTCTATTCTCTTTGCGCTCAACCAAATAGAAAACATTTCATATTTAGTAATACAACCACACAGTTTGGAGGAGAGCCGTCCAGCAAATGTTTATTATAATTACAGGAAGCGATAATTGGTTACAACAATAATAATAATACAATGTAGTTATAATATAATTAAGTGGAATAACGAGAAATGAAGAAAATGGGAAAGCAGGAACAGGAAGAACTAAGCCGTGGCAGTGCTGGAACGCGTCAAGTGAATATTCATGCAAGATAGAGGCGTATTTAACCACCAACAAGTCACTGGGCATACAGCATGCCAATGAGCATGCAAACTTAAAGATAACCAATTGAAATGAAAACCAATTATTTGACTGGGTTATTTTACTATTAAAGTATTGGTATAATAATTTCTTTTGAGAAAGAAGCTAGCCGTAATAGCTCAGACTCTCCTTATAGCCTAGATGCTTTCTTAATGAAACATGGTTTTGTTTTTTTCAATTGGGATCAGACCTTAATACTGACAAGGAGTTTTTAATTCACTCATATATACAAAAAATGCTGTAGATAAACTAGCCGTCACTCTTCATTTCATTGTTATCAAAAGTAAGATAATTACAGTCTGCTATGCATGTTTGATGAGCATGCTTGTTTAATTCCATATTGTTCTTGTAGAGGATTTGCACCATCACGTGACGGCAGCCATGACAGGAGGCAGGAACACTAGAGTCTGGACTAATTTAGTACATGAGAAAGAGTTCAGTTTCCCAGGGGGAAAGACTCTATTGTTCCTGCCTCTTGTCATGGCTGCCATCACGTGATGGTGCACAGCCTCTATTGAGCATATTGTTCTTAAGGTGGCTCGACCCAATTTTCAAGTAGAGCTACCAGTCGTCTTTGAGTGAAAACTATGTGTTCATGAGCAGTCTGATAGTAAATTAAGTATTGCACCCTTACCAGACAAAGATCAAAGTTTATGATGACGTATGTTATATGGAGATCGGCGCTATTATGGCGACGCCTTAAAAGAATTCCCCTTTTTACACATTCTCGAGTTTAATGAGTTCTAGGCTTATTCTTGAAAAATGCTCTTGTGATCTTGTAGTTAACATCATTGCCTTTAGCTCTAGCGAATTAAATCAAATTCTGAGAGAGCGTTTTTGAAATATCATCGATGAGAGATTTTAACTGCAAAAATCGAGCGTAAACAAAACAACTTTTTAAATCTCCTACAATTAAAAAGAAAGTAGCACATCTAAGTTAATTTTTCATCTCAAATTGTTGTAAAGATATCAAATTTGGCTACTGAAAGAGACGAGAGAAATCACATTAATTGATATTGAGAAAAGTGAGCCGAACTCATGTATATGGACATGCTGAATTTGCTTCTGTTGCCCAAATTTCGCTCTATTGTTACATAAACTGCAATACTTAAAGATCCCTTCGATAAACATTGTTTAAAAATTAGTATGGTTTAGTTTAGGTAATAGTTGATATGATATAGCGTTTCCAAATTCATTGAATCATTTTACGGCTGTAAAATATTTGCCTCAAATCAGTATATTTTTCAGCCGGATACAGTGGTCGACAACTCATTAATGCATGATGTAGCTCTTTTGTTTTAGTTTGTCATGTTTTCGTGCATTCTAGCACCTGATGCAAATTGCGGAACGTTTCAATACCTTCCGATCACTCTTCCGAGATATGGTAATCGCTAGAAAGAAACTTTTAACTGTACATTTCTTTGCAGCATATGTCAGCACATCATTCTATTTTTACTTTGTCTCGCCATGATTCTGCTTTTGACGAGTTTCCATCTGCAGTTGTGTGACAAAACGTTTCTTTCCTTTTTGGCATTCTTATGTATATTTAGTTTTAGCAATTACCATATTTCGGAAGAGTGCTCGGAAGGTAATGAAGCGTTCCGTAATTTGCACCAAGTGTTGGAATGCATGAAAACAGGACAAACTAGAACAAAAGAGCTACATCATGCATTAATGAGCTGTCGACCACTGTATCCGGCTGAAAAATATACTGATTTGAGGCTAATATTTTACAGCCGTAAAATGATTCAATGAATTTGAAAACGCTATATCATATCAACTATTACCTAAACTAAACCATACTAATTTTTAAACAATATTTATCGAAGGGATCTTTAAGTATTGCAGTTTATGTAACAATAGAGCGAAATTTGGGCAACAGAAGCAAATTCAGCATGTCCATATACATGAGTTCGGCTCACTTTTCTCAATATCAATTAATGTGATTTCTCTCGTCTCTTTCAGTAGCCAAATTTGATATCTTTACAACAATTTGAGATGAAAAATTAACTTAGATGTGCTACTTTCTTTTTAATTGTAGGAGATTTAAAAAGTTGTTTTGTTTACGCTCGATTTTTGCAGTTAAAATCTCTCATCGATGATATTTCGAAAACGCTCTCTCAGAATTTGATTTAATTCGCTAGAGCTAAAGGCAATGATGTTAACTACAAGATCACAAGAGCATTTTTCAAGAATAAGCCTAGAACTCATTAAACTCGAGAATGTGTAAAAAGGGGAATTCTTTTAAGGCGTCGCCATAATAGCGCCGATCTCCATATAACATACGTCATCATAAACTTTGATCTTTGTCTGATAAGGGTGTAACATGTAATTTACTATCAGACTGCTCATGAACAAATAGTTTTCACTCAAAGACGACTGGTAGCTCTACTTGAAAATTGGGTCGAGCCACCTTAAGTTCCAAGCCAACATCTCAATCTCTGGCCATGAGTGTGTTATAATTGATGTTAATACGTGCTTTAGACTGACGTCTTAATGCTGTCAAGTAGATGTACGATGCTTTGTGAGACTCTGAACTGATGCCAAGCGCTGTAAAGACCTGTGCTAATCCAGTGTTACGGGCTTCCTCTACCTTGACAAGTGCGTCGGCCTCGGCCTTAGCTTTGATGACTGTGGCTTCAGCAGTTGAATTCTGGGTAATCTCCTTTGCTTCGTTTTCAATTTTGTTTTTGAGACGATCGGTTTCCTTGCGTACAACCTTCGTAAAGGGACAGAAAAAAAGATTTGGAAAGTCTCCAAATATAAGTTCCAAGTAAAGAACATAATAAACACATGTTCCTGCGCATTTGGACTCCTGTATAATCTGTTTTCCCACCACTAACACTAAGATTCATTTTAACTATGTTTAGAGTTCGTTCCAGTCTCTTTTGGCTATTTCGAACGACTTCTCGCTGTACTGGTATTGAATGCATGGTAGATACATTCAAAAACGTCCAGCTCGCTTAAGTGGCTAAAAGCAGAATAACAGGGCAAACTTAAACCCTTAAAACCTATTGTATAATTTGTCCAATCAAGTTTTTGAGTTTTGTTGTCCAATCAAATTCTCTGCTAGAAAACCCAAACTAATCAAATCGCGTGTGGTAGACTTTTTTCCCGCCACTTAAGGCGCTGTTACATGGTGCAATTTTTCTTGCAACTTGCAATGCAACGCCGTTGCGTTGCAAGTTGCAGAAGAGATTGCACGTGTAACACCCTTCTCTGAAACTTGCAATACAACGTTGCAAGTTGCAGAAAAAGTTAAACGAGTTTTTACTTTTCGCAATGTTGCGAAGCACGTTGCAGTGTGTAACATCTATCCAGCAACCTGCAATGCAATCCCTGTCGCAAATGACCAATCAGAACGTAGTGACCATGGATATATCTGGTTTTTCGGAGGTCAAGAAAGAGTTGCGTTGCGAGTTGCAAAGAGAATTGCGAGTGTCTGACATCTTGCCAGCAACTTGCAATGTTCTGCTTTTGTCAGCATTGCATTGCAAGTTGCAAGAAAAATTGCATCATGTAACAGCGCCTTTAGTTCACTGAAGTCCGATTTGACGCGCGTTCGCTTTGTAGGTATTACGTCAGCTCTTTTTGGCGCCAAAAAAAGGCAGCCTTAGGGTTTAAGCCACCGTGGACGGCTCCTAATATTACTTACTTTTTCTTCTAACTCGAACTTTGCTTTTTCTTCTTGCTCTCTTTCTATCACTTGTCGCAAATACCTACTTTTTACATCCTCATGAATGTCGAAATCCAGCAGTTCGAAATAGCGAACTTCTACAAAAAGTCCCTTGTCTTCTTTCTTGCAGCTTGCATAAGCAATACAGCCTGGCGCGCACTTGTTGGCTTTACAATCCTTTCGACAGCATTTGCCACCTAGACGATCTACCACGGCATTGAATAGCCTACTCTCGACGGATTGTCGTTCTCTGGAAAGAGAGTACAATGTTCAATGGTTCAATGGTGAAAGCATTTGAAGGAATGCGTGGGAGGGAGGGAGGGAGGGAGGGAGGGAGGGAAGGAAGGAAGGAAGGAGAAAAAGAGGGAAGGAAGGAAAGCCAAAAGAATGAGAAGAAAGAAAGGAAGGACGAAAGAAAGAAACAGAAAATAAAAGAAAATATATTGAAAGAAACAACAAAGATTTAAAATTTGATGTGATGAATATCTTAAAAATTACCTGATAAAATCATTAACTGTTATTTTAGCTGCTACAGCCTTGATAACAGCGTTGGCCGTTGATTTTATCACTGGTCTGTAGTAAAGGTCATACTCTTGATGCAGAAGTCTCAAATCCTCGGGTTTTAAGAAGTACTGAAATGCACACGATATGGTCACTTCGATTGTCTGGCCTGCAGAGTAGGTTGTGATCTCCTTTAAAATCTCGAAATGGGCGTCGGCCTGAAACGCCTTGAAGGTGTAGTCCGGGCCAATGAGATGCCTTCCCATTGTGTAGACTTTTGACAAGTCGACTTTGCCAGTTGACTTCTGTTTTTTGAATGCAATCTATATAAAGAAAACAGAATAGTAGTTGCTAGAGCAAAAAGTTTACCTAGATGAGGAGGGGAGGGGAGGGGAATTAAATAACAGTTACCCAGATGAGGGGGAAGAGGAGGAGGGATTAAAGTACAGTTACCTACATGAGGGGGAAGAGAGGGGGATTAAAGAACAGTTACCCAGATGAGGGGGGAGGGGAGGGGGATTAAAGAACAGTTACCCAGATGAGGAGGGTAGGGTAGAGGGATTAAAGTACAGTTTATACCAAGATGAGCAGGGGCGAGGAGATGGATTACCTAGAGTATAAATCGATAGGGAATTTTGTGAAAGACACAAGATGTAATGAATTTCATTTTGATAATTTTATAATTTATTCCACCGCACCCCATTGACAATGGGTAGTCCCTAAAAATGAAAACAAAAACAAAAACAAAAACAAAAACAAAAACAAATAAAATATCACGAACATTTTTAGTCTGACAGAGAAACAGATCGTGGGTGAATTCCTTTGAAATTCAATCTCATTCTTTCGAGAATTCCAGATAACCTTAGTCTAAGAGCCGCATGCACCCACCCGGGGCTCGTACGTGTCAGCGTCATAAAAGGTCAGCGGAAACACGAAACAAAAAATAAGATGGCGGAAACAACAAAATGGCGACAGTTTATAATAGAATATAGCGTCAAAACTAGTCTCCTTCGCAGCCAATTTTAGTCTCGTCACGCCACGCGAATGAGGATTCGCGTGGCGTGAGACTAAAAACGGCTGCGAAGGAGACTACTGCGTCAAAACAAAAACAAAAAACAAAAACAAAACAAAGAACCCATTCTGCCGTGCTCCCTTGCACGAAAAGGAGAGAGTGAAGCCAAAAGTCTGAGGCGGCTGTTTCCTTGGCTAATTGTACACCTTTTTGAAAATCATTGACGGTCGAAGATTTGAATCTCCCAACTCCCTAGCCTTGTATTTAAAATGTGAGATATGCAATGTAGTTTATTGTAATATTGGCGTTTTGAAATAAACGTTATGAGCTTTTGCCGAACTAGAATTGTGCTTTTAGGAGTATTTTATTCCGTAAACTCAAATGCAAAAAATTATGTTGCGTCTAGTTGACGAACGTCAAGGAATGTTGAAATAAGTGTCGTGAAAACTGCACTGCAGCTTCGCTTTTAGGTTAGAGACAATTTGTGTATTTTCTTCCAGTACGATTTTACGAACGTAAGTACTAGTATAAACAATAGAGATTCATAACTAATTTCAAGTTTCAATTTTGGGTTGTGTCAACCGACGTCCTACCGGGGTCCTTTTTTTACTGTAAAAAATAAATAAATAAATACTGAATAAAATTGCTGAACTCGGCTTCTTTCTATTTGCCAGTGGACAATATCTATTTATTCCCTCGAGAAAAAGATAAGTCAGACGTAAAAAAAAGACTAAAGTATTGCAAAATAGATCTAAATGTGAAACATTTATTTTTTTGTGGTTGCAATTGAGAAGTGCAATTGACCCAATCATTAAGAAAGAGGCAGCAATGGCCGAGTGGTCAGAGCGTTGGTCTCGCAATCTGGCGGTCCCAGGTTCGATTCCCGCTCTGGCCACGAGCTGAAACTGAATTTGTTCCGATTTCGATTAGTTCAAATTCAGTTTCTCGGCCATGCTTGTAATATAGCCAACTGGTTTGCCTCCTTGCCAGTTGGGATTCTTAATCCATTTATGTTTGATTTATATGATTTAGTTAGGATTTGTAAATTGAGCTGAAAAGCCCTGTTGAGGGAGTCTCAATCATGTATGTATGTATGTAAGCATGACATTATAAACTATTTGATTAATCGGGGAAAAAACTCACTATCAAATTTGTCACATCGATATTAGTAAAATGAAATTTTTGGGGAGATTGCTTTTAAACTGAGAAAGCAAAGATACGAATTTTTAAAACCTAGTATTTTTACAAAGAAATGTACGTACGACGAGCCTCGTTATCATGCTAAACACATACATTTCTTTTATCAAAATTCCACAAAATCTAACTTCAAAAATTCATAACTCCGTCAGTTTAAGGGTAATCTTTACGAAACTCTGCACTTTTACTAATACCGATGTGGTGAATATTATAGTGAATTCATTTTTGCCGATAAATACGATAATCTATAATGTCACGCTAGCGTGAACGAAAAATAGGGTATTCATTTATTTTTCTCATCCCATTTTTAAGAGTTAAAACTGTATTCTTCGATTGTACATGTGTCGGGTGAATCAAAGATTGTTATTCAACTAGAACGTGTTTAATCCTGCTGAGCTGAAGCACATCGTCTCGGCTGTCCCTGGCCGTAACGTAACTGCTGTAACTGCATTAGTATAAATGTCACCACTTCTTGAAATATGTGAATCAAAAAACACATAATTCAAGAACCCCAGAACGATTAAAGTAAAATTATGCAACTTACCTCATAATACTCAACATCTCCAAAGCTGATGGGCAGCAAAATTACCATCAACAACAGCCCAACTAACAACACGCCGATCAACACACGTTTAAGACAGCTGCCTCCTGGGGGATCGTCGTCAAAGTCAGCCATGATTCAATCGAATTAATTGGGATCCCTTGTCCACGATTCTTTGTAGAAAGGTAAGGATGTTTAAAATAAATTGGAATGATTTTAGAGGGTCGTGCACTTTGAGTCCTTTGATCTGAAATGAGCTCTAGAGCGTGTTGAATAGGGATGTGGCCATACATAACATTAGTGTTTGTCACGCAATTCTCGTTTTGAGAGCCTGCGCTATAATTGGCCAGCTGAAGGTTTATTGTTCAAAATTGTTTATACATATTTGTTCATATTCCTTTAGGTTTAAATTATATATAGCAAATAATATGATAAATAGCAATTTCCGGGCAATTTGAAAAAATAACCCAAACAAACAAAAATACCACCACAACAATAACAAACAAATAAACAAACAAACTAACCAACTAATTTAAAACAAAAACAGAACAAAATTATTAATTCAAAAGAACTGCATGGCCGGTTTCATAAAGGCTGTCCTTGTATTTTTGTTCATTTGTTGTCAAGTTGTTGGCATGTTGCATTGCAAGACTAAAATCCAATAGAGGAATTATTTGCTTACTAATGTCAAATAATTTATTTATTTTTGTAGAATGACATTTATATATGTTATTTTGACTTTAAGTTTTTTAGTTTTGAAGCTTTGCTTCTTCGCGCACGTTTTCCACGTTATATTAGCGCGTGTCCGCGCACTCTTTGTTTATTCGTATACGTATATAACCGTTGAACGTCGCTCCAAACATTGTACCCTGATGATAGGCGTTTAGCTCGAAAGCTCGGTAATTAAAACTAACCAACACAGAAACACTTAAGATGTCTAAACATGTTTATTTATATGAATGAAGCCGCCAAACGTATCACAATCGAGTTCTCTAACGCTACTCCAACCATGTTCCGCTGTATCTTATTCGTTTCCGAGATGGGTTGGTGGTACGTAGAGGGGTAGGGGGATGGGTTGGTGGTACGTAGAGGGGTAGGGGGATGGGTTGGTGGTACGTAGAGGGGTAGGGGGATGGGTTGGTGGTACGTAGAGGGGTAGGGGGATGGGTTGGTGGTACGTAGAGGGGTAGGGGGATGGGTTGGTGTAGGGGATAGGTTGGATGGGTTGGTGGTAGGGGGATTGGTTGGTGGTAGAGGGATGTGTTGGTGGTAGGGGGTGGGTTGGCAGTAGGGGGATGGGTTGGAGGTAGGGGGATGGGTTGGTGGTAGGGGATGGGTTGAATGGGTTGGTGGTAGGGGGTTTTGGTTGGTGGTAGAGGATGGGTTGGTGGTAGGGCAATAGGTTGGTGGTAGGGGGATTGGTTGGTGGTAGGGGATGGGTTGGCAGTAGGGGGATGGATTTGTGGTAGGGGCATGGTTGGCAGTAGGGGAATGGGTTGGTGGTAAGGGGGATGGGTTGGTGGTAGGGTAATGGCAGTAGGGGGATGGGGTGGTGGTAGGGGGATAGGTTGGCAGTAGAGGGATGGGTTGGCAGTAGATGGATGGGTTTGTGGTTTGTGGATGGGTTGGTGGTAGGGGATAGGTTGGTGGTAGGGGATAGGTTGGTGGTAGGGGGATGGGTTAGTGGTAGGGGGATGAGTTGGTGGTAGGGGATGGGTTTGTGGTAGGGGATGGGTTGGTGGTAGGGGGATGGATTTGTGGTAGGAGGATGAGTTGGTTGTGCCTTTGCACAATCAATCTACCCTGTTGAAATATATACTCTGTTTCAGATATGAACCTTCATTTCAAGAGTCAGAGTGGCAAAATATAACCTTCTGAGTTGAACATGACTTTACAGGCCATAGAAATAGCGCTTAACGATAAGTGAAAGTGAAAATCTATTTCGTGATCGTTGTTATTTTACTGGGTTATTTTACTATTAAAGTATTGATATAATAATTTCTTTTGAGGAAGAAGCTAGCCGTTATGGCTCAAACGCTCTTAACAATTGTCCTGATCCAAGAGAAAATGCACGAACGGTGTCTTCTTGTTACTCTTGAATATTCACTGACTGAATTCTTTCTTTCTTTTCTTCTCTTCTTTCATGTTTTCTTTCTTTCTTTTTTTTTTCTTTTACTACTTAGCTCCGTTGTCACATCATGCGCGCTTCGAATGCCATTGTCATCTCATCATCGTCACGCGTTGTGTCGATGTGGCAATCGAAGGTGAGCTTGCTCTGTAGTCAGTCGTTACCATGTGCTTGACGAAAGCTGCACTGTGCTGATGAGGTCCAACTAGACCGAAATAGCTATCCACAGTTGCTTTTCGATTGTCTCAGTTTAAGCTCCGTGATGTGACAATATTGCTAAGTATCCTCCGTAGTATCAGCTCTGCATTCAACGTTCACTTTTAGTATTATGGCTGATTAGATCTTTTACAGATCCTACATTCGCGGCTATCGTACACGGTCCCTTCATTATTTATCATTATTTTTCTTTTTTCTTTCCTTCCGTCCTTCTTTCTTTCTTTCTTTTTTTCCTGACTTCCTTTCTTCTTTCTTTCTTTCTTTCTCTCTCTCTTTCTTTCTTTCTTTCTTTCTTTCTTTCTCTCTCTCTTTCTCTCTCTCTTTCTTTCTTTCTTTCTTTCTTTCTCTCTCTCTTTCTTTCTTTCTTTCTTTCTTTCTTTCCTTCTTATTTTAGCTGACGTACCCTGCTGCACGCACATTAAAAGGATTGGGACCTTAATTTTAATTCACTCATATATACAAAAAAATGCTTTAGATAAACTAGCCGTCACTCTTCATTACATTGTTATCAAAAGTGAGAATTACAGTCTGCTATGCATGTATGATAAGCATGCTTGTTTAATGCCACATTACGGAAGTAAAAGTTAGATAGAAGGAAAGAGCCGGTTGAGCGCATTGTTCTTAAGTTCCAAGCCAACATCTCAATCTCTGGCCATGAGTGTGTTATAATTGATGTTAATACGTGCTTTAGACTGACGTCTTAATGCTGTCAAGTAGATGTACGATGCTTTGTGAGACTCTGAACTGATACCAAGCGCTGTAAAAACCTGTGCTAATCCAGTGTTACGGGCTTCCTCTACCTTGACAAGTGCGTCGGCCTCGGCCTTAGCTTTGATGACTGTGGCTTCAGCAGTTGAATTCTGGGTAATCTGATTTGCCTCATTTTGAAGCTGGTTGATGAGACGGTCTGTTTCCTTACGTACGACCTACGAAGGTGAGGATTTTTTAAATTTACGCGCAAAAATTTGTAAAGAATTCAACTGGACAAATTTACAAACGCAGCATTGCTTAGTCTCGTCACGCAACTCTTTAACTCGTCACGCAACTCTCAACGAGACGAAACCCCGTGGGTTAAAAACATTAGTCAAACAATTATCAAGTTTATCAGTCAAATCGTTGCCGACGTTGAATATATGCCTTGACATAAATGCAACTTTCCTCTTGCATATCCACCTCTACAACTGTTGCTCGTTACGTATAGTGGCAGAAGTAAAACTGAGTTCTCTGAGAGATCTACCGTCGACAACAGTAATAATGAGAGTTGGTCTGGCATGCCAACCTGAGCGCGGGCTCGAGTCATAAATTTGATTGGGGCTACAACCGGTCAGCGGTAAGGGGACAACGTTGCGCGTAACAACAAGAGACCATAATACTAAGAGAGCGAAGCTCAGTATTGATGTCTGTGCCATGTTCGTGGCGGCTAAGGCTATTTTTAGTAACTTCGCCAGTCGCGCGCGCAAGGCCCTCAACCAATAGAATTTGCTTTTTGGCGTGCGCGCGGAAGGGACCGTTTGAATTCTATTGTTTAAGTGCCTTGCGCGCGCGATGGCGAAGTTACTAAAAATAGCCTTAGCCGCCACGAACATGGCACAGACATCAATACTGAGCTTCGCTCTCTTAGTATTATGGTCTCTTGGTAACAATTAGACTCCTGTAGCAAAGAATGGCGCCGTTTGTTGGACAAGAATTTCAGAACCCAAATGGGTTTGAGAAAAACATTTCAGGCTCCTGCGTAAGGAAGTTTTCTACAGGCTCTCATAGAAAATTTATTAACTTCAAGTAAAGCTCAGAACTACGAGATGAAAGATCAAAGATGGCTTACCTTTTCGTCCAGCTTGAAATTAGCTTCCTCCTCCTACTCTCTCTCCGTCACTTGTCTCAAATATCGACTTTTCACATCGTTATGAATGTCAAAGTCGAGAAGCTGAAAGTACCTGACATCAACAAAAACACCCTTGTCTGCCGTAGTACAAGTAGAATAAGGTTTACATCCAGCTGCACACTTATTGGCCTTGCAGTCTTTTCTACAACACTTGCCACCAAGACGTTCAACAACAGCATTAAATAGTAATTGCTCAGTACTTTGACGTTTTCTGAAAAAGTTCAATGTAATTAATTGTGTGTATTTGTGAAAAACCTTTCTGTTCTATAACAACTGGGAAGCGCAAGAAGCACACACAGCTCTATCAATAGAGGAATTTCATGGCAGCCATATGTTTGTGGGCAAGTACAATAGAAAGTTTTTACATAACAAAAGATTTTATTTCTCTTGGGAGATAATCACTATTATTTTAACCACAAACATGTCTGCCATGAAATTCCTCTATACGCAAGAGGATCCTTGCGCTTGTCTTTTTTTCCAACAAAAAGCTTAAAGCCTGTTTTTTTCTTGTGCTAATGTGATCTTGGGCACATGCATAGTATGTGCGCGTGTGCGCAAGATACATTCACCATACACAAGCTTAATCAACAAAAGGTGTAACTTTTAACTTTTGTTTGTTTTTCGCGCCATTGATGCTTATGAATTTCAAATTGACAGGAAAAACGCTGCAGCTGATAGGGTAAGTGCCTATGAGCCCGTTTCAATGAAGGTGCATGTAGGGTTACTAACACTAGGGCTAACTGTTTTGCTTTGTTTTCCCTGGGAACATGCACTAAAACGAAGAGACTGAAGTTGGAGGGCTAATCATCTGCAAGCAAATTACAGCTAGAATGCAGCTCAATGTGGTCGGGTTGAAGTCCTGAAGCACAGCTCAGATCGAAACAGTATTCAGGGTTCGTGCTGAGACATGAATTTAAAATTCCAGGAGAGTTCAAGAAGTATTCAACTGAAGGACCCAAAAGCGATTTTTCCAGGAGTAGTGCTACTCGAGTTTTTACTTGTGGTTTTACCGAAATACTAGGATATTCCCTCCCCTCGCCTCACTGTAAAAGGACTGAAAAACGAATTTCTGTGTTTTCCATCTCATTCAAGTCCCTTACGTTTTTGTTAAAAGTAGAAATTCAAGGAGTTTTCAAGGAGTTTGAGCAGAATTTCTAAAATTCAAGGGCTTTGAAAATTCAAGCGCCTTGAAAACGTAAATGAAATTCAAGGAGTTTAAGGAGTAGCACGAACCCTGAGTGTTGTTTTTTGTGGAGGAAGGAAAACCGGATAACCTGGAGAAAAACTCTTGTGGCAAGGGAGAGATCAACTTACTCATCTCACATAGTGGTTCAGCGCCCGACCTGGGACTCGAACCATACCATGCCAAAGCAGTGAGAGGCGAGAGGTGAATCACACTACATCACCCTTAACCCTTGTGCTACTCAATATATCTTAATCGAAATTTAGGCTCTTTAGATTTAGTACAGAACGGATCCGCCATGGCCGACTGCACCATGCCACATACCTCAAATAATCATTAATTGGGATTTGGGTTGCTGAGCTTTTGATAGCAGCATTAGCCGTAGATCGTACAACGGGCTTATAAAATAGATCATACTGTTGATGAAGTTCTGGCAAGTCCTCGGGTTTCAAGAAGTACTGGAACGCACAGGATATTTCCACTTCTATCTTATCATTTGTGAAGACCGCGATTTTCTTCAAGTGTTCAAAGTGTGCATCGGCGCGAAACTTCTTGAAAGTGGAATCAGGACCAATGACGTAGCGACCGACCTCGTACACTTTGGAGAGGTCAACTTTTCCCGTGGACTTTTGCTTCCTAAACCCTATCTGTAGTAAAAGGTTGATGAAGAATTTTAGGTTATATCAATAGTTCACAAAATATTTGACCTGCGCGCTGATTGGCTGGCTATCGTTTTTATATCAGAGCACAGAGATATGGCTTGCATAAAAACGTCGAAAATATTTTATAAAAGCAACATAAAACAATAGTTTGTCTCTGTGTTGTGATATAAACACTCTGGAAGATGCAGAGCACTCAGAAAGCAAGAGAAACACGTGTTCTGAACAGATTTAGGTTAGACTTAGGGTCGGTATCTGACATGTAAAATACTAACCTATTTGTTTTTTTTAAGACGGGTATTCTGAAGTTACTCACACAGTTCTCACATGATACTATCATGGGTTAACTGTGTTTTTTTGTACCACAGAAAAATACTGCATCATAAAGCGATTTATCATATAAGTAATATCCACCGAACCCGCGAACCATATACATGCACCCTTCTAATAAATGCCACAATGTTTGTTTTCCGCACTTGACGTCAAATTTATTCTTTTCAATTGCATTCACATTGTACAAGTTTCAAAAGAACAAATTTGACGTCAAGCGCGGAAAACAATACGTTGTGGCATTATTAGAAGGGTGTATAGATACTGTTGCTGAGTGGAAAAGTCAACTTTTTGTCGAAATAGCGCTTGTAAAAAAATGTTGATTACTAAAAACTGTACGCAGTTTGGTTTTATATTATGTACCCTCGGAAAACATGGATCTCTCAGAAATCGAGAGGGTTTATGATTTGTATGTCCGATTCCCCATATAGTAAAAGCACGAAAAGTGTATAGACAATACTTTGCATTTAGTACTAAAGGCGTTGCAAAACAAGTTGCAGAGAAAATTATGGCGCTGTTACACTGTGCAATTTTCCCCAGCAACTGGCCAAAAATATTGCAAGTTGCTAGGGAAAATTGCACAGTGTATAAACAGCGCCATAATTTTCTCTGCAACTTGTTTTGAAACGCCGTTGCGAGGCAAGTTGCTGGGAAAATTGCACAGTGTAACAGCGCCTTAAACAATAAAAAGCAATCAATATAATTAGCATAACTTAGCACTATTCATTCTATTTATGTTGCACACTTTTAGTGCACGTGTTTGTACTCTAGTATTGAGAAAAAACATTACGCTCTCCATTACGCTCTCATATTGGTGGAGCTACATAGGCGGGATATCGATGTATTACAAATAATATAAAACTTAACAATTTATACGTAATCAAAAATCACCCAACACTGTCGATGTCGCCTGCTTTCATCTCTCTCATGAAAATTTCGAAGCTTTGAACCATAATTGTACATCAATTTAAAACTTGTTTAGCATGGTTTTCTGTTCCATTTCCGTCGAACAACTTCGAAAGTAAAGCTAGTGAGCTAGATTTATGATCTCTACAGCGCCGACAGGCTAAGAAAGTTAGATACTTCTGCGTTTTGCATCGGCCAATTCTGCCGTTCTAGTTGGCGCCTTGCGAGTACATTTTGAAACACTACCAATTAAAAAAAATTGAAACTTCCCAACGCTAAGATGAACCCTGTTTCGACACACAAACAAAATGTCCAATAAGCAAATAAAAAGTTAAAGTTCGATTGTGTTGTCAAACTCATTTTACCTCGTAGTATTCAACGTCACTGAAACTCATCGGCAAAACGATGACAAAAATCAGCACACAAACACCGATAGCGACGAGAATAAGCTTCCACACCGAGTCATTCATGTTGGCAAAGCTTTTTGTGAAATCCTAGTTCCGAACTGGATTGCAGGAAACTCAGATTGAAAAAGCAGCGAAGTATGCAAATTATTCGTTGCTATGATAGTTACTATTGTTTGAATATTTTTAATCCGTAAGGACCAATAGGAAAGTCTATAATTTTGAGTTCAATAAGCGCAAAGTACTCCAACAGAGAGATCATTAAAGCTCAAACAACTGAACAAAAGAAGCGTTAGATCAATTAGAGCTTTAGGCAATGTGTTGTTTACAACAGAAGTGATTTTTTAGACAAATACGGAATGTTATGTAATATTACTTTGCATCAAAAAATGCGTCAGAATATTTTAGGATGATCGAGAGGCAACATAATTACTTAAAATTAACAACAGCGTAAAACGTATGGAATTAGAACAAGAAAAATACGTTAAAATTACTCAAGCGTTGATTCATTTTTTTAATAAGTGATAAAAATCTACGTATTCACAAGACAGAGCTAATTCGTTTGTTAAAAACTTCAAGGAGTTTTACGATCTGTACCATAAACATTTATAGATATATTCCCAACAACTATATATAAATGACTTGTAAATGTTTACATTTCTACACGGATGCTCGCGCATACTTTTCATTACTGCAAAACGCGGCTTTCGCGCGGTTCACGATCGAGAGAGGAAAGCCGAATACAGTTTACTAAGTTAAAAAAATATTGAAATATTTGATAAAGGCTTTTATCAATAATACTCGTGTTTTTACTAAAGTTTGTTTACAAAGTGAAAGACGACCAATTTACAGTTCAGCCAATCAAAAGCCTTGGCATAATTAGCAATGACGTCTTATACCCAGTATCTAAAAGACAAAAATACGCAATGTAACGCAATGATTAAGGCCCGGTAATACGAGCAACAAAGTCGTGCAACTTGTCGCGCAACATTGTTGCGTTGCAAGTTGCAGAGCAAATGTTGCTCGTATTACCACCCAGCGCGCAACAAATTTTCTTTGTTGCACGAAGTAGAAGCACTGTCTACTTTTTGGAACAAAGAAAATTTGTTGCGCGCGGGGTGGTAATACGAGCAACATTTGCTCTGCAACTTGCAACGCAACAATGTTGCGCGACAAGTTGCACGATTTTGTTGTTCGTATTACCGGGCCTTTAGTGATGTTATGTTTGAGTAGTTAGGGTAAACAGATCCTTGCTTCGGCGTCACTTGTGGACGAAAATGGAGCCATGGAAAAAGTATTCAATTATCGTAGGAGTTGGGGCTGTTCTAGCCCTTATTATCGGTATGCTAGCTACGTCTTTGTCGAGACTCAACTCAGATGAAAGTAAGTATTGGTGTAAACACAACACCGTTATGCAATAAATCTTTGATTAGCTTCTCCTATATCTTTCTGCATATAATTACCTGTAATAGCAATGTTAAAAAATACAAGTCCTAATGATATTAGTCAAATACAGAAAATCTTGATATATGAAATCTTGGAATATGTTTCTGTATGCTTAGTTATAAATGTTTGTTGAGCCGGTTTATTTTTCTGGAGGTGGTTTATGGTTGGTTAGTTATGTATTTTGGTTAGTTTATCGGGATGCAACTACCAAGAAGTGGGTTGAGAAAGCAAAACGATGACCTATAAACAAATTTTCAATTGCTAACTCATATTTCTTTCTAGTCGGTGTGGCCTATGACGTCGTGCAAAGGGATCTCGACGACGAAGTCAAGAAGTCGGGTCTTCATAATGGTCCCCCCGGATTCAAGTTCATTAAATTCCCCAGCGTCTTCAAATCCAAGCGTTTTGGCAACGTATCATGCTTGAATAAAGAAGGACTTGAAATTAAGCTGAGTGTTGAGTTCCAGTATCGAGCAAAACCAAATGATCTGAGAAAGACCATCATGCAGTTCACAGACTTTGATAATTACGGCAAAGTTTTAAGGTAATAGTTGAAAGAGGGGGGCATGGTCAACTCAAAGATTATTGAAGAATTGAAGGAGGAATGTGAGGGAGTAGTGTTTAATCTGTCATTGATTTCTTTTGTGGTTACTCGTCAATAGTTTCCTGATCCTTTGAATTGATTCGTGTATCAGTTTTGGCCCGAAACGCGATGCAACATTTTTTGCAACATCGCGCGCAACACAATTGCAATGGCACAGTGTGTCAACCCTGCAATGTTGAGCGCAATGCTGCAGAAACATTTGAAGAAGTAAAGGCATTTTCGTAGATATTTCCTACCTTTTCATTTTCCTATGATAGGAAATACCTAGGAAAATACAATTTCCTATGCTAGGAAATATCTAGGAAATACATAGGAAAATGCATTTTCCAACATTTCGTCCATGCAGTTTCTATCATAGGAAAATGCAATTTTCTAGATATTTCTTAGATATTTCCTATCAAAGGATATGAGCAAAAATATCCAGTGTTGCGCGCAACACAGGGGGGCTGCACAGTGTGTGCAACAGTTGCAGGCTTACGATCGAGTTCTACCTCTGCAACGTTGCAATTTGTATTTCTAACCGTGGGAAATCTTATTTTTAAACAATGGAAATTGCACATTCCTACATATTTCCAACCTTTTCATTTTTAATTTCTATGTATTTCCAACGTACAAAATGGACAAAAATTTCCAGTCCTTCCTCTCGGAGCCAATATTCAGTTACGCTAACTATTCAATATATGTTTTTATTCCCAGTTACTTGGCACTGTCCAGCATGTATGACGCGTGTAGTCGATTTAACACAAGTCAATTCCAATCCCAACGAGCAACATTTCAAGAGAGTGTCTTAACCACTATGGTCAAGCGTTTCAAAGAAGTCAATGCTGATTTGACAGATTTACAGGTCAGCAACATCCAACGCCCCACGTCCTATGAGAAAGTTGTTCGAGACAAAGAATCAGCCAAAGAAAACATCAACATTGCTTTAAACGAGCGACCAAGAAAGCTTGTCCAAGCGAAATCAGAAGAAGACGCCATCAAAAATGGCCAGATTACCGTCCAAACTGCGGAATCTAATGCCAAGATTCTATTGACGAAGACCAACGCTGAAGTTCAAAGCATTCTGTCCAGATACGATGCGGAGGCCAAAGCATTTGGAACGTTGAAGACGAAGCAGAATATGACTGTTGAAGGACTGCTGTCATATTTGTCCACGAAGGTTGTCTCTGAGAGAAACAGCACATTGAGTGTAGGACTTGATGCACCTGCGAAAACGAAATATTTCTAATTGGCACTTTGTACCCCAAAATAGAAGAACCATGAGCACATTTTTGAGCTCTGTTTTCTAGATTCAATATGATTCGGTTCGTAAAGGATGTACAATATTTCACTGCAAGTTTGTAAAATTCAAAACTTTAATAAATTCAGTACTTTACTATATGCACAGATGACGTCAAAATGTGGTGACAAAAAGTACGCCACGAAGTCGATCGAGTTTTACCTTCATACTTTGCGTGGTGTCTTATGCTTATCGATAATTACTTCTTCTCTTTGTCAACTGAAACTAATGCAAGTTTGTATCATGATTTGTTTGAAATCAAGTAGGGCATCCTACGAATACCTCAGCCTCTCACTACACAGGGGCGGATTTAGGGGAGGGGTGCAGGGGGTGCGCAACCCCTCCTGAACGACTTTGAGTCCTTTTTCCTCAATATTTACCAAAATATCCTCTCGGCAGTTTCCAATTTATATGATGGTGCACCCCCTCCTGAAGATAATCCTGGATCCGCCGGCCCCTGCTACACACCGTAAAATGAGGTGCAACAAGAGGTCAGGCTATACATCCCTATACAAGCTTAACTATGTAGGGCCAACGACAAAGTTAAGTTTGCTGTGCAACCTTAATTTCTCCGGGTGGCTACTCCATTATATAAGAAGGCTCTAAAGGGTATAGTGTTCAGCGTTTTTATCTGAAATTTCTAGTGTACATTTATTAAACAGAAAACTGCTATTTTGGTCGTCTGAACTAGAGTTAGGGTTTCGTCAAGCAATCTGCACTCCCCACCCAAATTTTCGGGAAGGGCAATAACGGAATAATTTAATAGTGTTTTCTACTTGAGCTTTCCTATGTAGTATATACCTTGTAGTTTTCATAACAACAATGAGCTTTTATCAGGTATTTTCAAATTCGTAAAACAGAAAAAGAATTACAATAGCTGGAAAGAGCATCTTAAAATTAGCAAGACAGTGAAGTTTGAAAGAATTAAATCCAAAACTCGCGAGAATATGAATTTTTGAAAAGTGCGAATTTGAAAAAAAAAATCGATTTCGGAAAATTCATATCTTCGTGAGTTTGAAAGTTACTTCATTCAAACTTCACAATTTTACTAATTTTGACGTGCTCTTTCCAGCTATGGTAGCTATATTTCTATACTGTGACTTTTGGAATTACATGATAAATGCTCATCCCAGAGTACGTTTAAATGATTTCTTTAATTGGTTATAAAAGCATTCATCATGATATTTGATCATTTTGTTGTATTTTTCACATTGAATTATATAGAATGATACTTTTAATTGCTGCGAGCGCAGCGAGCAGCGAAACTAATCGTGCAGGAGTCCTGTGGACGTGAGAGCCTGGGTGAATATCCATTGTTATGGCGAGGGAAATCGAGATTTTCTTCGAGGACCGTATGTCGAGTACTGTACAGCGGTTATTTCTTTGGTCAGCGGTTCTTTTTGTTGCTAACATGCAAACTGTCGCAACTATCTTGGTATTAAACTTGATGGGAATATATTTGATACCGTGTTGGCGTCTCTTTCTCCTCGTGGTCTAACTTCTGCTCCTCCAGCGATTAATTCTCTTGGTTAGTTCGAAATAGTAATGTGAAAATGTCGAATGTGAATTTACTTTGCTTTAGACAACAGTATATGAAATGCCTGATAGTTGTACAATAGCATTAGAATATCTACCTACAAGACTTAACTAGTCATCATCACTTTCTCCAAAGGTCAACCAAACTATCGAGTGAGGTATGGACATCAACAGCAACTAACAATATCCAGTTTCAGTACGATGCAGTCGATATGAATTGATCGATGCGCATAGAAATACTGCTCTACCAGACGTGGTAGACGGCAACAAATCTATTCACGAAATAAATAGGAGAAATACTATAAAAATGCCCGATGTAATGTATTGGCAAACTCAACGACTACTAAAACGCCCGATGTGGTGACAAACATTGAAATTGATTTACCAGATGTGATGTTGATAGCAACCAGTGGTTAATAGATTATATATCAGGGAATGTGTTTATGCGACGAGCATGCAATACGTGATATAAAAAAATCAAATTAAATCAAATTATGCAATTGCTTTATTATTTTTCTTTTTTAGTTTATTAAATGTTATCATCAATAAATAACGTTTTGTTGTTGTTGTTATTATTATTGTAAGGGATTATATTTATCCAAAACACTATTGATCTAACTCATTCAAGATTTATTTTATTATGTCTATAATAATGTGCAAATAACGTAGATAACGTTGCTCGCAGCACTTCACTTTCTATTAGAAACCGCTAGTTTTAAAGGGATTGGGGTCAGTAGTTAAGGTACGGTTAAAAATTCCTAAAAGTTAGTATCTTATTTCCTCTTCAAGAATTTAACATTTGATACTCAGCTGTCAGTAATAGCTTTAGTCTCTGCTTGATTTTAAAACGATATAGAATAATGTATGGTGTTAACTCTTCTAGTTGTTGATTAGTTGCCTTAGTTTCAAGACACTGGAAGTCATAGTTGGTTGAAAAGCGAAGAGTGTATTGTAGAGGGTTCTTAAGTTCCAAGCCAACATCTCAATCTCTTGCCATGAGTGTGTTATAATTGATGTTAATACGTGCTTTAGACTGACGTCTTAATGCTGTCAAGTAGATGTACGATGCTTTGTGAGACTCTGAACTGATGCCAAGCGCTGTAAAAACCTGTGCTAATCCAGTGTTACGGGCTTCCTCTACCTTGACAAGTGCGTCGGCCTCGGCCTTTGCTTTGATGACTGTGGCTTCAGCAGTTGAATTCTGGGTAATCTGGTTTGCCTCATTTTGAAGCTCGTTGATGAGACGGTCTGTTTCCTTGCGCACAACCTACGAAAGCAATCAGACAGACAGACAGGTGGGTTAGTGGGCAATCGGCAAGTTAGGGAAAAGCCGCAACGTTCTTATACGCACGTACGCGCGGACGTCAGACTTTAATCAAAAACAATGCATAAACAAGCCTTTATATTTCTCAATCTAGTTGCTTGCGCGTTTGTGCTTGCTGAAATGTCTATGCTTGCGTATATCGTGTAAAAGGTCTACGCTATACACTCCCCTGACTGCATGAGATTGACAAGGAGCAAAAGTGCGTGGTGAGACTGAAGTGGATGAACATAAAGAGTTACCTTTTCTTGCAACTTAAAGTTGGCTTCCTCTTTCTTCTCTCGCACAGTCACTTGTCTCAAATATCGACTTTTCACGTCGTGGTGAATGTCAAAATCGAGAAATTGAAAGTACCTGACATCAACAAAGATGCCCTTGTCTGCCGTAGTACAAGTAGAGTAAGGTTTACATCCAGCTGCACACTTATTGACCTTGCAGTCTTTTCTACAACACTTGCCACCGAGACGATTGACAACAGCATTAAACAATGCCTTCTCGACATTTTGTCGGTTTCTGAGGAGGAAACAGATTCACAGGCTCAGTAAAATGAATGCATATTGCTTAATTGATGCATCTGTCTACACAGACATTAAAAACAACAACAACTTCAGCGCGAAGAAGATCGTGAATGAAGAATACATTGACGTCGTGGCACGTCAGTTGGCCATTGATGAAAAAAGGGAGGCTATTCCCTAGTCACTTTACCATACCTCAAATAATCATTAATAGGAATCACGGCCGCTCTATTTTTGATAGCCACGTTAGCTGCAGATGGTATAACGGGTTTGCAGAACAAATCATACTGTTTATCAGAGTTCTGGCAAGTCCTCGGGCTTCAAGAAGTACTGGAACGCACAGGATATTACCACTTCTGTTTAAATTTGTCATTAGTGAATACTGCAATTTCTTTCAAAATTTCAAAGTGTGCATCAGCGCGAAAGGTTTTGATATCATGATGAAATCAGGCCCGAGAAAGTAGCGACCAACAGTGTACACTTTGGAAGTGTCGACTTTTCCTGTAGATTTTTGCTTCTTGAACCCGATCTGTGTTGAAAGTTTGACAAGAATGATGAGTCAGTGAATAGAGAACATACGGGTTCCTGTATGCGTATAACTTCATGACTGATTCTATACTTAGATCTAATGGGATCAACAGGATTAAAACACTTTTAGATTGTTGCTAGGTTACAGTGTAGGTATTTTTCGATTATCACATCTTACTTTTTATAGTCAACTACCTCAACCCGGAAAAACAACACTTTCAACAGCCTACAGCTAAATTAGACAACCAGTTGCAAAACAAAGAGTAACTGAGCCAAAATTAAAACAAAACACAATTGTAAGTTAGAAAAGTTTTCAAAGTTGCTGCTGCACTATGCATGGCGAAATTGTGTGAGATTTATTGAATATTTTGTCAAATTTTGTCATTCCCAGCCAAGCTAAGTGGGATTTGAATGTAAATCAATATTCTTCACTTGATCGATATTGATTTTGATTTTCTAACTTTTCCTTATTGCGCTTAAGGAATTTGAACTATATATTTAATAGCCCTGTTTCGATCCGGAAATGCTCCGAATATTTTTAACTTTTCCAGGTTTCTGTAAAATTACGAATAGTAAGTCTAGCGGAATATGCCACTGAATTTTTGTCGAAAATTCAATTTCCGCGAAGCTTTGCTCCAATCTGAGGCCCACAAACTTCCTTGTGCTATACCCCCCTTACCTCATAATACTCCACATCACTGAAGCTCGTTCGTAGAACAGTGATGAAAGTTAGCACACAAACTATGGTAATAGAAACAATGAGGCCCTTTTTAACCCGTGACATCGACATTTTCAGGCTGATTCTCTGTGAAATCCTAGTTGAAAAGTTTGAAGCAGTGAAAGAAACCATTCAGTTTTTAATACTGAAACATTCAATAATGACAATGACAAGCATATTGCGATCCCTAGACTGTCAATCTTGTTTTCAAAACGACAATAATAATACTTAATAAGCTAATATAAAAAATATACCTTAAAGTCCATATATAGTTCGTGTTTAAAATGTCCAAATTGTCCATTTATTCAATGGATGTTTCTACAAGCTCAACCATCTCTTCCATTTCTTGCTCGACCTCGTCTCTCTTTTTTCTGAACTCTTCAATTTGCACACTTTGTTCGTCCAGCGTACGTTCTAAGGGCGCACAGCGACGCTCCTCGTCCTCGGCCTGCGCGAGCAACTCTTTCAGCTGTTCTTCAAGGAAATGTATTTTCTCCTCCGCTACGGCTTCCCAGACTGATGCATTGCTATCTTTCAATTCCAAAGTCTTCAAGTTATCTCCAGCCTCATCTACGGTTGTTTGCAGTTTCTCCAGCAGTTCCTCCGCTGCTTCAGCGCGTGCCTTCTGCTTTGCCAGCTCACTTTCTGTTTGCTGTAACTTTTGAACGATTTCGATGTTTCGATGGTCAAATTGATCTGCTTGTGCGGTTGCTTCTTTAAGTTTACCTTCCAACTCTAATATGCGTTCGTCACCGTCGAGCTCCACCCCTTCGAGTTCCCTGACTAGTTCGCCTTCTGCTTCTTGTTTCTCCTCCAGTTCTTCGAGTCTTGCCTTCTTCTCATCTAGTTGTTTGGTCGTTTTAGCGAGGTATTTTTCGATTAACGCCATTCTGTTTTGCATAGAATCTAGATCAGATTCGTGTTGGTAGGCTCTAGTCTCAGCATCTTTCATCTCGGCCTTGGCCATCAGTTCTCGCTTTTCCGCCTCCTCTATAATGTCTTTAATCGATTGTGTCTTCTCACGGACCTTATCCATCATGGTTGTCGCTGCTGATGACATGATGAATCCTTTCTATGAGTTCCGATTCCAAACAACTTAAACGAGGAAGAAGAAGCTAGTTGTGCAGCACGCAGGACTTTTGAGTGAAGTAGACTGGTCTAGTTTACAACTCGTAAACTGTGCTGAAGGGAATCTGAAGAATGTTTCAAGCATTTCCCAGCTTTGTATCCCCGTCTGTGCAGGCCTATCATTTTAACAGTTATGTACGGAAGCCGATAAGGGTCATTGATTTCTTTCTCCAGTTTTGCTTCTGAGTTGTCGCTTCCAAGTTGTCACGCTAGTTTCAGGCCTCCATGCACGGAAATTTCCAAGTCGGAAGTCGGAAATTTCCAAGTTGTCGCTTCCGAGTTGTCGCTAGTTCCAGACCACTTTGCCGTAGTTCCAGGCCAGGCCTTTGGGGTTGGAAATATATGGCGTCGTTTAAGTTGTGTGATTTTTGTAATGATGTTTATTAAGATTTTGGCTTCTGCAGATGCCTTACCTGCTGCCATTGTACCAAAAACACAACAAAATCCTCGACGTTTTTGCCTTGTTTCTCATCAAAATCGTTCTTTTGTAATCAGAAAGTACACACTTTTGATGGTAGATAATATGAACAACGGCATTTTAAAGATAACTTTGATTTTAACGCTGTTTTTGAAAACTCAAATCTACACTAAACGGTTCTCTGGGTCCGAAAGTGTCAAATTATGACGCACGGGAGTAGGGTAAGACGTTTCTGGACCTAGCTAAGCCTTCGACAGCGTTCCCCATGAAAGATTGCTACTGAAACTGTATACAAATGGAATTGATGGTCGCCTTCTAGACTGGTTTAGACACTTTATTACTGGTCGAATGCAAAGAGTTCAAATAAGAGGTACCTTTTCTGTATGGTCTCCTGTATCATCTGGAACACCTCAAGGTACGATTTTGGGCCCAATTTTGTTCCTAGTGTACATTAATGACATCACTGACCACATCTCATCTGCTGTAAAACTCTACGCAGATGACACAAAGATCTACAGAGCCATCAAGGATCCAGTAACCGACATACCTGTTTTGCAGTCTGACCTCAACAGACTGAACCAGTGGGCCAGTACGTGGCAACTAAGGTTCAATGCTGAAAAGTGTGAAAGTATGCGGATAACCCATTCCAGAGATAAATCCACGACAAGCTACACTCTGGGATCTACACCACTTAAGGATGTTGATAGCTTTAAAGACCTTGGCGTCACAGTTACCCGTAATTTGTCCTGGGAAATTCACGTAAACAACACTGTCAGCAAAGCCAATAAAGTGCTTGGAATTATCAAACGTTCTGTAGGAACTTCTAACAAGGACATCTTCTCTATGTTATGTATATCTCTGGTCAGACCTATCCTGGAATATGCGGCACCTGTCTGGAGTCCCCACTTAGCCAAAGATATCCATGCCCTAGAAAAGGTTCAACGCATGCAGAGCCTCCAGGCTCGCTCTTCGTCAAAAGAGGAATGAAATGCCATACGACGAAAGATGTAAGCTGCTGGGATGGCCTAAGCTTTCCACAAGGAGACTATATTTGTCATTAATTGAGTGTTATAAAATAGTTTTTGGAATAAGTTACCTTAAATTCGATGATTATTTAGAATATTCTAAGATTAAGTCAACTAGGTCAAATCACCCCGGCCTATAAACTTTACATTAAAGGGGCTAAAGTTAATTCGTTTAAATATTCATTCTTCATCAGAATTGTACAGGCATGGAATGACTTGCCAGCTAACGTTGTGGAAGCAGGCAGCCTATCTGCCTTCAAGAATAATTTAAGCAACCATTTAGGCATAGGCATTTAAACAGATATAATCTGAATAACTACTATGATTTTTCCCCTTCTTTCTTATAATCTACTACCATTATTAATTACATTCATTTATTTATTTATTTATTTTTGTGCAAATGTATATTTTTATAGTTAATTCGCTTGCTTGTATATTTGTTGTTGCGTTTTCAGGGAGTTTTCATATAGGGATAACCTCATAACTTCCTTTCTAGATGCCTATTATTTATTTTGCTATTGTAACGTACTCGCTTAAGCTTTTTATCATATTTGTAAACACAAATTTTAGTTGCATCTGGAATAAACCTCTATTGTATTGTATTGTATTGTATTGTATTGTATTGTATTGTATTGTATTGTATTGTATTGTATTGTATTGTATTGTATTGTATTGTATTGTATTGTATTGATTTTAAAACGATATAGAATAACTAGTTCTTGAATAGTAGCCTTAGTTTCAAGTCACTGGAAGTCTAGTGGGTTTCAAAGCGCGCGAAGGGTGTTTTAGACGGGGTAATTATTTTCTATGCCATTAACATCTCAATCTCTGGCCATGAGTGTGTTATAATTGATGTTAATACGTGCTTTATTCTGACGTCTTAATGCTGTCAAGTAGATGTACGATGCTTTGTGAGACTCTGAACTGATACCAAGCGCTGTAAAGACCTGTGCTAATCCAGTGTTACGGGCTTCCTCTACCTTGACAAGTGCGTCGGCCTCGGCCTTAGCTTTGATGACTGTGGCTTCAGCAGTTGAATTCTGGGTAATCTGGTTTGCCTCATTTTGAAGCTCGTTGATGAGACGGTCTGTTTCCTTACGTACAACCTACGAAAGCAATCAGACAGACAGACAGACAGACAGAATGTACGTCAAGGTGGGTTAGTGGGCAATCCGGGGAAGTTAGGGGAAAGCCGTAACGTTCTTATACGCACGTACGCGCGGACGTCAGACTTTAATAAACTGAAATATATAATGCATAAACAAGCCTTTATATTTCTCAATCTACAATCTTGGACAAAATCCGTTAGGACTTTTTAGTTTCTAACATGATTTCATGTCATTGCTGGGAGAATTCAAGGTTTTCAAATAATTTGTCATGCAATCCCCTTCTCCCCCTCTCAATGTTGAAGCCGAATGGTGGCTGTTCAGTTTGCAAGTACATTTACAACCATTACATTGTATGGGGAGGGGGAGGGGTGGGAAGTATCCTGAGCAACCAAAAAGAGAAGATCCTAAAAGGCCGAAATTAGTCCTAACAGTTATGTCCGAGATTGTAGTTGCTTGCGCGTTTGTGCTTGCTGAAATGTCTTTGCCTGCGTGCAGCCGAACGAAAACCCTGGTTATGTTCGGGGTTTTTGTTCGGCTGCACGCAGGCTAAAATGTCTACATGCTTGCGTACATCGCGTAAAAGGTCTACGCTACACTCCCCTGACTGACATTGACAAGGAGCAAAACTGCGTGGTGAGACTGAAGTGGATGAACATAAAGAGTTACCTTTTCTTGCAACTTAAAGTTGGCTTCCTCTTTCTTCTCTCGCACAGTCACTTGTCTCAAATATCGACTTTTCACGTCGTGGTGAATGTCAAAATCGAGAAATTGAAAGTACCTGACATCAACAAAGATGCCCTTGTCTGCCTTAGTACAAGTAGAATAAGGTTTACATCCAGCTGCACACTTATTGACCTTGCAGTCTTTTCTACAACACTTGCCACCGAGACGATCAACAACAGCATTAAACAATGCCTTCTCGACATTTTGTCGGTTTCTGAGGAGGAAACAGATTCACAGGCTCAGTAAAATGAATGCATATTGCTTAATTGATGCATCTGTCTACACAGACATTAAAAACAACAACAACTTCAGCGCGAAGAAGATCGTGAATGAAGAATACATTGACGTCGTGGCACGTCATTTGGCTATTGATGAAAAAAGGGAGGCTATTCCCTAGTCACTTTAGCATACCTCAAATAATCATTAATAGGAATCACGGCCGCTCTATTTTTGATAGCCACGTTAGCTGCAGATCGTATAACGGGTTTGTAGAACAAATCATACTGTTTATGAAGTTCTGGCAAGTCCTCGGGCTTCAAGAAATACTGGAACGCACAGGATATTTCCACCTCGGTTTTGTCATTAGTGAATACTGCAATTTTTTTCAAAATTACAAAGTGTGCATCAGCGCGAAAAGTTTTGATGGTGAAATCAGGCCCGAGAAAGTAGCGACCAACGGTGTACACTTTGGATGTGTCGACTTTTCCTGTAGACTTTTGCTTCTTGAACCCGATCTGTGTTGAAAGTTTGAGAAGAATGATGAGTGAATAGAGATGATGGAACTGCTTTTTAGACGATCAGCGCTAATCAAGGGTTTAGTCTTAAGCCAGGATTAACGCTTGTCGCTCTTCGAACATACGGGTTCCTGTCTGTGTATAACTCCATGACTGATTCTATACTTAGATCTAATGGGATCAACAGGATTAAAACACTTTTAGATTGTTGCTAGGTTACAGTGTAGGTATTTTTCGACCATCTCATCGTACTTTTTATAGGCAACTATCTCAACCCGGAAAAACAACACTTTCAACAGCCTACAGCTAAATTAGACAACCAGTTGCAAAACAAAGAGTAAACCAAAATTAATACAAAACACAATTGTAAGTTAGAAAAGTTTTCAAAGTTGCTGCACTATGCATGGCGAAATTGTGTGAGATTTATTGAATATTTTGTCAAATTTTGTAGGGCATTCCCAGCCAAGCTAAGTGGGATATTGATTTGAATGTAAATCAATATTCTTCACTTGATCGATATTGATTTTGATTTTCTAACTTTTCCTTATTGATCAAGCTCCAAATTATGGCCAGGATCAGGGATCAGAGGCCAGGGCTCAGGGATCAAATGGATGGGATCGAGGATCAGGGACATTGGGTCAGGATTAAGGATCAGATCAGTTTTTTGCACCAAGGATCAGGGATCAAAAATGTCTAAAATTATGAGCTCAGGAATCAAAATTTCCGTAAAAACCCGGGATCAGTGAGACGAAAATATACCATGTTACGAGCCCGATTATATATTAGCCCTGTTTCGATCCGGACATGCTCCGAATATTTTTAATTTTTCCAGGTTTCTGTAAAATTATAAAGTTATTGTATTGTATTCATTTATTGTATTGTAAAATTGCGAATAGTAAGTCTAGCGGAATATGCCGCTGAATTTTTGTCGAAAATTCAATTTCCGCGAAGCTTTGCTCCAATCTGAGGCCCGCAAACTTCCTTGTGCTATACCCGCCTTACCTCATAATACTCCACATCACTGAAGCTCGTTCGTAGAACAATGATGAAAGTTAGCACACAAACTATGGTAATAGAAACAATGAGGCCCTTTTTAACCCGTGACATCGACATTTTCAGGCTGATTCTCTGTGAAATCCTAGTTGAAAAGTTTGAAGCAGTGGGACTCAAATCGTATCGGCCTGAGTGCATCCTTCAATATGAAGTTTACTATATATAAATTATGATAATAACTTATTTGAAAAAATATGACCTTACGTAATATGCCCATTATAACAATGCATATAAGAAAAACATTAGAAAATAAAAGGCCTCTATGAGGACATGTGGTTACCAGGGGCGTACAGCTAGGGTTTTTTACGTGACGCGTGATCAAGCATTTTCATTTGTCGTGATTAAGGGAATCGAAAAAAACATTTCTCGTGATTCGTGAAAAACATTATTTACGATACGTGCCACGAGACACTTTTTCTACGTGAATCAACGAAAAAAAGTAAATCAAATTGTCCCAGTTCCGCGCTGTTTAGTTTTATTCAATCTCAAAGCGCTTAAATATGTAACGTAAAGAATGCATGAACGGTGACTGAGAGCAGTAATTAACTGTTTTCTAGTTGTCTTTTCGTTTATTTCGGGAATATATCATACAGTTTTCCGGCCGTGATTTACTTTTTGTTAATCGTGTCGTGGACCCCCCCTCCCCTCCACCCCCCTTGAACGCCCCGCCAGTCAAAACATAATTTTATACATGTGGTTACATGCAGTCAAAACATATAACTAGTGGTTTCGTTTAATTACCGGGTTAATTGGTAACAATCATAAACGCCTTATTAGTCGGGCGGCTAGCCCGACTTTAGTTCTACCTTTTGGTCTTCTGTCACGTCGCGTTTAGTCCCCCCATGATGCTTTACGAACTCGACAACAGGGATCCCATTCATGTCTTAGGATAGCCACATGGTTGATCGAAGTTCGAGAAGGGAGCGAAGGGAAGATATATGTTTACAAGACTTTATTACGAAGTCATTCTTGAAGATGTCGAAGAAATTACCTGCTATAAAGACGCTCAAATCACATACAAATGCACACACCGTCCGCGATAGACCCACACTAAAAGATGTCTATGAGCGTACATTTCGACCCGGGTTGTTTCAAGGACTGTCTAACATATCGAACCCGACATGTCTAGGAAAACAAGCTAAAACGAGTTCTCACTAGTTCACACCAGATCGATGATGATCACAGCAAAAATATCACAAATGACAATACAAATAACAGTGACAAAAATGAAAGTCACAAAATGCTAAGTGATATTTTTTCGAGAGGGCAATGTTCTGTTACGAATGTTCTGTTTCGAATCGAAGCTCGTCTACGGGCCGAATCAATTCAAGCCAAGATAATAAGTATAAAGTGAGGTCGCACTGAGAATCTCTGCAATATATTTGGTTACCCTATGAAAGAAAATTTTATACTTTGTATGTGATGGAATTGTATTTATCATTCGTTTAATCTAAAGCGTCAAATACTACGGAAGCCCAGGAGGGCCACTAATGGTTTTTGTTTTTGCTTTTAACTTTTCGGTTTTTGTTTTTAACTTTTCAGTTTTTGTTTTTTGTTTTTTGGTTTTGGTTTTATTTTTTGCTTTTCGGTTTTTATTTTTGAATTTCCGTTTTTATTTTTACATTTCACTTTTATTTTTTGCTTTTCGGTTTTTATTTTTGAATTTCGGTTTTATTTTTTGCTTTTCGGTTTTTATTTTTACATTTCACTTTTATTTTTTGCTTTTCGGTTTTTATTTTTTACATTTTACTTTTATTTTTTGCTTTTCGGTTTTATTTTTACATTTCACTTTTATTTTTAGCTTTTTGGATTTTTATTTTTGCTTTTCGGTTTTTATTTTTACATTTCACTTTTATTTTTTGCTTTTTAGATTTTTATTTTTGCTTTTTGTTTTTATTTTTTGCTTTTCGGTTTTATTTTTACATTTCACTTTTATTTTTAGCTTTTTGGATTTTTATTTTTGCTTTTTGTTTTTATTTTTTGCTTTTCGGTTTTATTTTTACATTTCACTTTTATTTTTAGCTTTTTGGATTTTTATTTTTGCTTTTTGTTTTTATTTTTTGCTTTTCGGTTTTATTTTTTGCATTTTGGTTATATTTTTTGCTTTTCGGTTTTTATTTTTACATTTCACTTTTATTTTTTGCTTTTCGGTTTTTATTTTTTACATTTTACTTTTATTTTTTGCTTTTCGGTTTTTATTTTTGAATTTCGGTTTTATGTTTTGCTTTTCGGTTTTTATTTTTACATTTCACTTTTATTTTTTGCTTTTTAGATTTTTATTTTTGCTTTTTGTTTTTATTTTTTGCTTTTCGGTTTTATTTTTTGCATTTTGGTTATATTTTTTGCTTTTCGGTTTTTATTTTTTGAATTTTGTTTTTATTTTTTGCTTTTCGGTTTTTATTTTTTGCTTTTATTTTTTACTTTTGAAAAAAAATTCTTTTTTTGAGAAAATATTTCTTTTTTGAAAAAAAAATCCGTTTTAGAGAAATTTTTTTCTTTTTTTGAAAAAAAAATTCTGATTTTGAAAAAATTTTTCTTTGAGTGGCCCTTCTGGGCCGTCCCATGATGCACTGCGGCACGACATCAACAAAGATGGCGGACACTTAGAAGGATGAGGAAAATCAATCGTTGCTTGTTATCTGCTCTTTATTACTAGCTTTCTTTCGTTTCTGTAGTTTTTGAAGTTTATCTTGTAAACTACGGACTACAAACAGACTTAAGTGCAACATACAGGCCCATATATACATTAAGGATTGCTTTAATAGTCTCTCTCTCTCTCTACCTCTCTCTGACTCTCTCTCTCTCTCTCTCTCTGTCTCTCTCTCTCTATCTATATGTATCTATATCTATCTATATGTATCTATATCTATATATATATGAGGATTTGCAGTCCCCCAGTCGGGCATTTGATCATTTTCTGGGACTCACAAATCATTTGATCATTTTCTAAGACTCACAAAAGTTTTTGTTCCAACACCCTCGGGATTTTGATGAAAAAAATTCAGCTCTTGATCAAGTCTCAACCCCTTGTCTGCACTTCTCCCACCTTCGGGGTTTACTTTGATGGCTACATGATTCAGTCCAATAAAATCTCAGTCAGTCAATAAGTACCAAATTATTTCATATGGTCACAATAATATGTGTAATATGCCCGGGGGGGGGGGGGGGGGGGGGAGGAGGGGGGTACTCCCCTATATTTGTTATACGGGTATGTTTCCACGCTTATCCTTTTTGATATTTTGTCTGGGATAGGGTATGTTTTTTTTCTGGGATAGGGTTGCAATTTGGTCTTTTTTAAAGTCTGGGATAGGGGTAGGTTTTGGTCGGTTTTAGTCTGGAATAAGCTACGCTTTCTTTTGACACAGAAACAATGTAAATTCCATTTAAAAGTTAGTAAATATTGATTTCAGTCTGGGATAGGGTGTACAATTCTTAGTTTTAGGCTGGGGCAGAGTATGAAAAATCGAAATTTTAGGTCTGGGATAGGGTCAGGGTTTTGAGGTCCTGGCGGCACACCATTACCCAAGTTGGGGTGGTAGTACCACCCCCACCCCCACCCCACGGGGTAATATAGGAACAATTACCTTTACATTTTGTAACAGCACCATATCTCAAAACATATCACAATCATATCACAAAAAGGATACCCTACCCCAGACCTAAAGTAAAAGCCTGAAAACCATACCCTATAGCGTGGAACATACCCGTATAACAAATATAGGGGAGTACCCCCCCCCCCCCCGGGCATATTACACATATTATTGTGACCATATGAAATAATTTGGTACTTATTGACTGACTGAGATTTTATTGGACTGAATCATGTAGCCATCAAAGTAAACCCCGAAGGTGGGAGAAGTGCAGACAAGGGGTTGAGACTTGATCAAGAGCTGAATTTTTTTCATCAAAATCCCGAGGGTGTTGGAACAAAAACTTTTGTGAGTCTCAGAAAATGATCAAATGATTTGTGAGTCCCAGAAAATGATCAAACGCCCGACTGGGGGACTGCAAATCCTCATATATATATATAGATATAGATATAGATAGATACATATAGATACATATATATATAGAGAGAGAGAGAGAGAGGTAGAGAGAGAGAGAGAGAGAGAGAGAGAGAGAGAGAGAGAGAGAGAGAGAGAGAGAGAGAGAGAGAGAGAGAGAGAGAGAGAGAGAGACTAATTTAAGCAATCCTAATGTATATATGGGCCTGTATGTTGCACTTAAGTCTGTTTGTAGTCCGTAGTTTACAAGATAAACTTCAAAAACTACAGAAACGAAAGAAAGCTAGTAATAAAGAGCAGATAACAAGCAACAATTGATTTTCCTCATCCTTCTAAGCGTCCGCCATCTTTGTTGATGTCGTGCCGCAGTGCATCATGGGACGGCCCAGAAGGGCCACTCAAAGAAAAATTTTTTCAAAATCAGAAATTTTTTTTCAAAAAAAGAAAAAAATTTCTCTAAAACGGATTTTTTTTTTCAAAAAAGAAATATTTTCTCAAAAAAAGAATTTTTTTTCAAAAGTAAAAAATAAAAGCAAAAAATAAAAACCGAAAAGCAAAAAATAAAACCGAAAAGCAAAAAATAAAAACAAAATTCAAAAAATAAAAACCGAAAAGCAAAAAATATAACCAAAATGCAAAAAATAAAACCGAAAAGCAAAAAATAAAAACAAAAAGCAAAAATAAAAATCTAAAAAGCAAAAAATAAAAGTGAAATGTAAAAATAAAAACCGAAAAGCAAAAAATAAAACCGAAAAGCAAAAAATAAAAGTAAAATGTAAAAAATAAAAACCGAAAAGCAAAAAATAAAAGTGAAATGTAAAAATAAAAACCGAAAAGCAAAAAATATAACCAAAATGCAAAAAATAAAACCGAAAAGCAAAAAATAAAAACAAAAAGCAAAAATAAAAACCCAAAAAGCTAAAAATAAAAGTGAAATGTAAAAATAAAAACCAAAAAGCAAAAAATAAAACCGAAATTCAAAAATAAAAACCGAAAAGCAAAAAATAAAAGTGAAATGTAAAAATAAAAACGGAAATTCAAAAATAAAAACCGAAAAGCAAAAAATAAAACCAAAAACAAAAAACAAAAAACAAAAACTGAAAAGTTAAAAACAAAAACCGAAAAGTTAAAAACAAAAACAAAAACCCTTAGTGGCCCTCCTGGGCTTCCGTACAAATACAGTAGACAAATGCGGTATCTTTGACCGTGATGCAACTAGCTTTTTAAAATCAGTTAGTTTTATAATCATTGCCAACGCTAGCCGTTTGTGATTGTTTGAAAAATTGCTTTTACTCAAAGTGCTAAATATTTGCTAAATAACTGTCATAGTGTGTGTCCGACACTGATCCTGGAGAATTATGTTTTGTAGCATTGAAGGTCAACTAGCAGTGTTCGTCACACAACGCACAAGAGATAGACAAGAAACATTTCATATCAGAGAAAGCGGTGTACTTTCGTGAGTTTTAGGGGAACAGTTCTGCTAACGTGGATACACCAGCTAGCTGTTTTCTGCTCGCAGCACTTAACTTTCTATTAGAAATGAACCATAGCAGTTATCTCACGTCGCAAGTGTTTATCTTCGCGCTGCAAACAACATACAATTTTACCAGTCAAGTAGCCCGACTTCACGCTACATTAGCGTCTAGTTTTTCTAAAAATCGATCTGTTTCATTTTAAAAGAAGTCAGCACGCTATCAGTCCCTAAATGGTGATAACTCGAGTGAACCTCGAGGTAATTTTGTGGATGTTCTCGTTCCCACTTCGTGATGACTTCGGATTGGGGGAGTCACGGACTTATCTTACACACTCGATGACATAGTGGTGATCACTTGCTATATATGGCTATGTATAGCCAGTAACAACAAAAAATTAAAAGAAGTAAAAGCCAATCAAACCTAGCAATGAACATCTGAGCCAATCATAAGACCTTACATAATTAGTCACAACGTCATACTAGTAATGCCCTTAAAATTTGTCACGCAACTTTATCTGGGGATTGTACTGACCGCTGTTGGGATTAAACAAGCTGTAAAGAACCGGTAAACAACCATCCAATTCTTAGGTTGAGCGACGAAAATGGCGTCGTGGAAGCCGTATGCCGTTATCGGTGGCGTTGTCGCTTTACTGGCGATAATAATTGGCCTTATTGCCTCATCTCTGTCAAGACTCGACTCTGACGAAGGTACGTAGCAACGCGCGGACTGTTATTATGAAACTTTGATTATTATAACTTTTAGTCGATATATATCTCATTACTTCTGATGATGTAGTATGTATATTAAAGTTTGGATTTCGTGTACATGTTGCAAAGACATTCGAAACGCAAACAAATCGAGATTTGGGAGCGACCTCCCTGCGTGACAGTTTTAATAGAAGGTTATCGACATGCACTGAATCTTCTAAAGAAGTGAACCGCGTTTATAAGCCTTACAAAGTTGCATCATTATTGGATCTTCCATTATACTTCCTCTAGTATGCTTAGGGAAACGAAAACTTAAGTAGATATCAAACTAAAAGCGAAATCTTAGGCCTTTTTCCGTGATGGTTGACATGCCTACACGGATCACGCCGCATGTCAACATAATCCGCACAAATTTATACTCTTTCAGGAGAAAAGAACACAAATTTATTAATTGCCAAAATGTTTAAGCTGCCTTGTTTTAGCAAATGCAAAAACTTTCTTTGTAAATGCTAAGACCGAAGAGTTGTTTGTCTTTGTTCTTCTTTCTTGATGTTGATTTGCATACACACATATATATATGCATATTCATATTTACCATCCATTGTCTCTCTAGTCGGTGTGGCCTATGACGTCGTCCAAAGGGATCTCGATGACGAAGTCAAGAAGTCGGGTCTTCATAATGGTCCTCCCGGATTCAAGTTCATTAAATTCCCCAGCGTCTTCAAATCCAAGCGTTTTGACAACGTAAAATGTTTGAATAAAGAAGGATTGGAGATTCAGCTGAGTGTTGAGTTCCAGTATCGAGCAAAACCAAATGATCTGAGAAAGACCATCTTGCAGTTCAAAGACTTTGATAATTACGGCAAAGTTTTAAGGTAAAAGTTGAAAGAGAAGGGGCATGGTCAACTCAAAGATTATGCATGTTAAGACAGGAACAACTTTTCAATCTTGGAACGATGCGCGCAACACGATTTTTTGGGGGAGTCGATCACGCGATGCAACTTTTTTGGAAAACGTTGTACGCAGTTGGCTTGGCAGGCCGCTTGGCGCGATGCAATTTTTTCCTGTATAACTTGTCTCGTAATGGCGTTTTGAATGTGCCCTGTATGTCACGCAAATTCATTAAAGACAAATTGCAATGGTGTAGGCCCAGTCTTGTTTTCCAATGCCACTGCGAGAGAAGCTGCTGAAAAAACTGAAAAACACACTTTGTATAAACAACGCTAGTTTATAACGATCCAGAACTAAGAGCTCGATTTGACTTCTTCAATGATGGAATTCAGTGCAACTTTTTCAGCTGTTGAAAGCAACGTTTTATCTTGTGTGCGGGACAAGAGAACAATAGCTTACCAAAGAGAAGGATAATTGAGTGAACTGATGAAAGAAGCAACTCATCTTTCACTGAGTTAATTAAGGTGCTGTTACACGCTGAAACTTTTCTCTGCATGAAACTTGCCTCAATGGCGCCGTTGCGAGACAAGTTTCACAACGCTTTGCACCGTGTAACATGGTTCTTTAGCCGAAATTTTCACTGGGTCGGTTTCACGAGACGGTTTCACAAAAAGTAGAACTGCTTTCTACTTCTGCAACAGAAACGGGTGTCGCGGACAAGTTTGAGGACGAAATTTCAGCGTGTAACACCCCGGCCTTTTGAAACTCGTCTCGCATTGATCGGCGATCGACACAAGTTTCAGATAAATGTTTCAGCGTGTAACAGCGCCTTTACATACATACATAGTTTATATTATTCAAACCCATTGGGAAATTAGAAAAGAAAATACATTTACAATTCAGTAGTTACAAAGAGCCTTCACAGCGCCTTTACTTACTAACTTGTTTGCTTTTTCTATTCCCAGTTACTTGGCACTTTCCAGCATGTATGACGCGTGTAGTCGATTTAACACAAGTCAATTCCAATCCCAACGAGCAACATTTCAAGAGAGTGTCTTAACCACTATGGTCAAGCGTTTCAAAGAAGTCAATGCTGATTTGACAGACTTACAGGTCAGCAACATCCAACGCCCCAAGTCCTATGAGAAAGTTGTTCGAGACAAAGAATCAGCCAAAGAAAACATCAACATCGCTTTAAACGAGCGACCAAGAAAGCTTGTTCAAGCGAAATCAGTTAAAGAAGACGCCATCAAAAATGGCCAGATTACCGTCCAAACTGCGGAATCTAATGCCAAGATTCTATTGACGAAGACCAACGCTGAAGTTCAAAGCATTCTGTCCAGATACGATGCTGAGGCCAAAGCATTTGGAACGTTGAAGACGAAGCAGAATATGACTGTTGAAGGACTGCTGTCATATTTGTCCACGAAGGTTGTCTCTGAGAGAAACAGCACATTGAGTGTAGGACTTGATGCACCTGCGAAAACGAAATATTTCTAATTGGCACTTTGTACCCCAATATATACCCATGAGCGCATTTTTGAGCTCTGTTTTATAGATTTAATATGATTCGGTTCCTAAAGGATGTAAAATATTTCACTGCAAGTTTGTAAAATTCAATAAAAATCGCCAGCTTTTGATACCGTATCTTGCAGGCAATTCAGCAACGAGAAAGGTGTAACTCGTGGGTTGTGAAAATGTTTGATTGGAAAAAGCTTTTGTAAATTAACCAACGTGTTAACACGTTGTAAATGAAGCACAGATAAAATTCTTTTCAAGGAAGTTGAAGTTTCTCAATAAAAAAATTTGTATCTCAGCAATGCCAGTTTCTTTTTAACCGGGCTTCCTGTGGTGCAACATTCCCTTTCCTTACCTAAGCTCTTCCAAGCTCTTCCTAAAATCCTTCGCTGAAAATTGGTTCCTACCAAAGGCTACCACTTACAAGGGCGGAATGTTTTAGTTCAAATGTAACTTTCACTTACACATACTTTATTATCCCGTTTTTACAATTAATTCTTTTTGAAGTCACTTTCTGTCATTTGTGCTTTATTTGTGTTTGTTTGATTCCTGTGTCATGACGTCATATCAGCTGCACAACTCGACCCAGTTTCCCCACTCACCGTCCAAGATGGCGGAGTGCACTTGACAAAAGACAGCCATTATCGAATATGGATTAATCAAAAAGGCGACGGGTTTTAGCCAAAAGAAGTCGTACTAAATGGTAGAAGGCGACGAAGTAACGTTTATTTATCGCATATAGATTATGTCTAGAGGCCTGCCTCATCGGTAAGTGTCATTATTGTGTTGAATTTGAGCCAACTTTCCATCAAAAAGATCCACAAATGTTTATTGTCGTATATTTTCTTTCTGATTGGCGTTCGATTTCCCCATTTTTCTGTAGTTTTATTCCATCAAAGTATAACCCTTGTCTCTGAATAATCTCTTTCCTATTCCAGTAGCCATTCCTTCCTAAACAACCTTATTCCTGAAGTAGTTTATAGTTCGTGAGAAACTTTGGAACCGCTATAAAAGTTTAAGTTACGTGTAAATCTAGCAGGGCGAATAGAACATTTGTTGTTTAGGGAATAGTTTTGTTCGTTTTGTTGTAAATGGCTTTCGCTGGGGAGATTGATGTTTCTTTTCCTTTGTGCATTGAAGATTCAGCTCAAGTTCTGACAGAATACGTGGTGGCTATCGTTCCCGCGAATACCTCGGGTAATCTTACTATATTACTCGTGTCTAGAAGTAGTATCGTTGTTGTCCCATGTATAAAACACATTTATTAATTTTTTTTATAAAATATCCTGTTTTGTTCTGCTTTTGTGGTCATTTTAATCACTGTTTATATTGAAACATCAATTTTGTTATTACTTTTGTTGTAATTGTTTTTATTTTCACTTTGTTTTTATGCGTTTGTTTTTACCAGATTTTGCTTAAACTACAGCTCATTGAATTTTCTGTGTTATTCAGCATTCTGTTTAGACACCTAAAATATTAAGGATACCATATGTGCTCAAATTACACTATGAAATTTACATAATACAATTAAAAATCACTCAACCTTGTCTGACAGCTTTATAGTTCGATTGAATTAAAACCAAAAGTGAAGCAGTTGTTTTAAACTTTATTGGTTTTGTATGTGGTTTTCCTTAGCATATCTACAGCATTTTGAAATAAGACATCCAGTTTTACATTTTTATCTCACAGCTGCATCTGAAAAGACCTTGTTTTTTGTATTTTAATATTTTTTTATTTTAATCTTAAAAGACAATATACATACAGTTGATCACAAGGAAAAATTAATGTTCTCATTTCAATAATACTTTGTGACACCTACTAGCAAGCTTTTTAATTCCCTTTTTACTGAGCATCAAATGAATAAATTAATACTGGTTTAATTTAATGAAACAATATTGAATTCAATCCTTAATCTGGTTTTTAATTTCAATTCACTGAAATTTAAGAATATTGACATTTTTCGCTTCTTGTGTTCCTTTCTTTCTATTTCATATCAAACAATTCAATCAATGTCAGTAATGATAGTTTCAAATCCAGGATAGACCAGATAGAAGCACTGTAAATCTTTAAAAACTGAAACTACAACTTGACTCTCACTGACTTTGTTTTCTGGCATTTGATTAGTCTATGAAAGACTACTTAAATTGATGAAATGAGAATTTACATGTATGTTGAAAATATTGGTTTCTTTGTGCCTTTAATGCTTTCTAATCATTTAGTGACATTGTCTTTCAAATCTTGCCTTCTAGACATCTCAATATCACAAACTCTCAGTTATTACTGACAGTCAATAGCCCCCCAGCAAAGATTACTAAGACTTAATAGAAAAAAGAAAACTTATTATAAATGTACTTAAAAGTTATAACAATATTTGCAGCTAGTCTTTAGAGTCTCAAATTCTAATGGCTGTTCATTTTTGAGGCTCTTAATTATACAAAAAACCATTAATTTCATTAGACCAACTGAAAGTAACACCAGCTGTTAAAATACAAACTGTAAACAGAATTGAGAAACTCAAGGCTGCTGCATAAGGAAATTCTCAGGAGACCTTTGGTCCCCAATCCTAAAATTTAGAAGCTGAGTCATTTTGTTTGAGCTCCTGGAACAAACTTTTGACTACCCAAGCTCATTGGTGAGGTGCCAATGCCCACTGGGTGTCCATTGGGCAGCAAGCAAAGCTTGACAAGAATGTGTAAAGAACTCAATTCCCTTGTGTGTAGAGTAGTTGTTTTTTTGTGTGAAATGGGCCAGAGATGCTGTGATTATATTTAGTGCCTTTATGGAAAACTTTCAAAATTTCTGCTGTGAATATGGTGTTACTGTGTGCCATTATTGTGTTGTTTCACGATAATATGACAGACTTCTGTATTTCAATGGTCTGTTTCACATAGACTAAAATCAAATTGTTCTTTTACAATCCTTGTCTACTGGTACAATAATGATACCTTTACTGTGACAGACTTTAATTAATTTTGACAACAAATCATTGCCCAGAGGGTGTCTAGTATATAATCATAAGATTTGATTGATTAATATTTATTTTTTTGATAATCAAATTTATGGTGAAATATATTGATAAAGTATTTCATCAAAGGGCTGTAGTATAATGCAAAATTTTCTTTGCACTGTTGTGCAAAATTTTTGCACTTTGCTTAAGTTTTCTTTACTTTATTCTGTTATTGTGTTGCTCACTTTTATTCTTTTTAATTTGGGTTGATTTGTGTCATATTCATACATGTGTAATTATATTTCACAGGACATAATTCATTTGTGTATACATTATATCTGATACCATCATTTATTGTCTTATGCAAATGAAGGTCTGGGTCTCAGATCAACAAGATAACACACTTAATATTGTCTTCATGTGTACTCATTTATTGTTGGAGTGATAAGCAACAATCAACCATTTTGTTTGACCCATACATATATTTTACACCATAGGACATACAACTACACGCATTGAACTGTTTGTTAGTTGTGTTTCTAGAAATGCATCACATTTGTCAATGAATACTGTATAGGTATATGGGACCTACACCTGTCAGAGTTAGGTCATAAGAAGTGATTGGGGGTAAGGGATAGGGAGGCAAACAAAGATTATTTTCAGTAAAAATTTCAGTATTCCCACTGTAAAAAACAATTCAACTTCCAAATGGCCTGGAGCTGGTTGTACGAAGTCTGAATAAATTATCCACTGGATAAGAGCTATATATTTTATCTGCTGGATAAGGATTAATCTGGCAGATAGCACTTATCCAGGCTTCATTCAACTGGCTCCTAGTAACTAGGGATCACTCTTAATCTTTTGTAGAAAATACCCCTTAAATTTAGCCATCCAATTATGATGGCCAGTTGTTTTTGGTGCATAGGTGATGTTATCAATGCAGTTCCATTGTACATGCAAGTTCTATGGGATATCATGATTAGATTGCATACATGTACATGTTCTTTGTACTCCAGGACTGTCAGTAGAATGGTAGTGTGCTGGCTATGTCTTTATTGCAGTCAATATCGAGAAATAGAACCCAGGCATTATATCCTCTATTTCAAAAATAATGACAAATTTCTCGGACAGCTACCTTAGTGAAAGTATGAATAACGTATCAAATCTGCTGTTCGCTGACTTTTGAGTGACAGATGGCCAACAGTTTACTGCCAGTTGACTGACAGTCCACCAGCAATTATTCACTAACTCTTGGTTGATGGACAACTACATATACATTAGATAGCTCACTAAAGGGAATTATAATGACAGCCCTTGATACAGTGCCATGTCGTTTCCAATAAAGTTAACATATTTCATGTCATGACTTATAATAATGTTTTATCTATAGGCCACATGGTTCTATTTACAGAGGTCGAGGTGGTCCAACACCAGTATCTCCTTTCAAGAGTGTCAGGCGTATGAGTGAAGGGGATGCCAGAAATCCATCTGGATTTACTAACTTTGCTAGTGATTTCGATATACCAGGCTTGAGGCATCAGGTATGAAGAAAAACACAACCTACATGTAATTTCTGTTGATTGGCACTTGATCTCTGTAATTGAATCATAGTTGAAGTGGTGTCATGAATATTTATTTATAAAGATCAAGCAAAATTCATAAAGGATTCCTCAAAGAATGGAAAAACCTTCAAAGGACTTCTGTGGCAGCTGTGGCCAATCCATGGAAACTCAATTAGCATATGTTTAATTCAGAATTAAAACCAATGATTTCATAAGAGTTAATCCTGGATAAGTGCTAATTGGGCTTTCAGAAACTACGTGAACGAGGTCACAATTTTATCCTCCCCATGGTCAAGACGGAACGTTTTAAGCGCTGTTTTTTCAACAGATGCTTATTTAACTTGTATAAATATATTTTTGAAGGAGCTGCAATTTTATAATCATTGTGTTGTAAATACTGAATACATCTGATATTTTATATTCAATAAAGACTTATTATTATTATTATTATTATTATTATTAAACTCACTAGGCCAGACCTTTGGTCTTTGTAGAGTGTACCTGATTGAACAATGAAAAGTCGATAACTAGTGGAACTTCACTCTTATAGTATTGATTTGACATATTTGTTTTGATTTGTCTTCTATAGGAGGTAGGGCTTGGTGATTACAATGACTTCAGTTCCATCAGTTCTGATGAAGGAATCAAGTATGTAAACAACTGAAACTGTATAACAAACATAAGTCAGATTTATATAACAACCTTTTATGGCACATCACCCCTAAATTTGGGCATTGAAACATATATCAGGTAGACCCAGGACTACCTCAATAGGTGATTTAGGCCCACCTAAATGGTATGCCACCTCTAAATCTGGGCATTTGGGGTGATTTTTGGGGGCATGGCATGTCTGTCAGGCAGACACAAAATAGACCTCAAGGACTAGAAGGTCAAGTTCAAGTTCAAGGTCAAATTTATTCACAGAAGAACAATACAGATTTACATTACTCTACTACCTCAATAGGTGGTCTGTTTCTGCCTAAAAATCGGTTCCCTTGGTATCAATTTCAAGGCATGGTCCCATTTTTCTGTTTATGTGATGATAATTAAAGATTGTTGTGTAAATAGGGTTACAGAAACATTTCTATACTTTGTGTAGCATAAATACTCGTAAAATGGAGGACTGGTGAAAAGAGAGAGTAAAGGGTATGCCATCAGTCTAAAGTTCATCAGAAACTCAGGTAACCAAGGTAAAATGTTGTATACTAAGTTTTTGTTGAACTGACAGGGAAAAAGAAAAACCAGAGTCCAATTCCTCTGCAAACCTCAAAAGAAGAGCATCTGACAAAACAGATAAAATTGGAGCAGAGAAGAAAAAGAGATATCTTATTGACAGCTTTATCAAGTTAACAGACCAAACAGTTCCATCATCACCAAAAAGCCTGTTAAAAGCATCCCCTCATGTCTCACCCAGGGGATCTATTGGAACGTCGCCTGGTTCCTCTCCTGGTTCTGGGGCTTTGGAAAATCATTCCACAACTGGCCAGCTGTCTCCCAGGGGTAAACTGACTAGTAAAACAAACCATGATGAGAAAGAACATCCATCTGTTGACAACAAGGTATTGAGGATGTTTACTGTAATAACAAGGGTTATACACAGCACAGGGGCAACTTCCCACTCTCTCTATATATATACCATATGCATATAAGATTATTTCCTGCCAAGGAAGTAAAACTGACTGTCCTCAATGAATTTTGGCTATGCAAGTCCCTAAATAGAGAATGAAATTCAAAACCACTTTACAGTGTGTTCATTTTTTTTTAGCAAGGGGTTATGTAGTTTATCAGATATCTGTCGCTTATCTGAAACATTGCTTTTGATAAATTTATGAAATATTCAATATTCATCATTATACCATCCCCCCTATTTCCATTATAGTATCATTTACAATGTAACTGTATACAGTACATGAGTCATACAATATTACAGGGTTTGTATGCCTCCTGGAAAATCCTGGAAAATCATTTTTTTATTTTCTTCCTGGAAATTCCTTGAAAGTCCTGGATTTTTTCATAAATGCCTGGAGAATTTCTGGAAAACAGGAACTAATAAGTGTATGTTTACTGTGCATATATGTTTGTGTAAAAGCTCCGTTTACATTCCTTAACTCAGCCAGTAAAAAACGTTATGCAAATGTATAATTTTGCTTGAGTGAACTAGTGAAAAACTCCTAGAAAACTCCTGGAAATAATCTGAAAATCCTCCTTGAAGCTCCTGGATTTATTGAATTCCTGGGTGTACGAACCCAGGCTGCTATTAGCATTCGTTGCCCACTTTCTATTTCAGAATGAGTTGAGCACTTGCCAATTGTACTGAGTACAGTGTACTTGGAGTTTTATATAGTACAAAATCGTTAGGTGGAAAGCAAGTATTTTCCTGATCATCAAGTACATGTTTTTTTAGGTTTACATTTTTAGATATATTCCAGAACCTGCTTAATATATGTATATATGTATGTTTGGTAAAGCTATGAATTGTCTTTTTAGGACTCTGATAGCTCACCCATGGTTGAGGATATATCCCCAGCTAAATCAGGTAAAAAATACATTTGAATACATCGCTTTGTACACTGATGTGGGTTTTCATTATAATGTACAATGTGCATTGAAAACGTTTTTGCACAGTTCATTGATGAGAATATGGGCTACCTGTGGCAGTTTGATTATACAGGAAGCCCAAGCATCAATTAATTTATATTCAGCAATTTTTATATTCTTCTTTTGTTCATTTCAATTATCTGTTTGTTTTTGAAATCTAGAAAAAGAAGTAGCACAACACTCCAAAACCTCACAAAATGAGAATGATAAAAACAATGGTAACACCTCTATCAACAACCTGACAAAAGAAGAATTGATTCAAAGCATGGAAAAGTTAGATAGAGATATCACACAGACAGAACAACAGATTACTAACCTAAAAAAGAAACAGGTAACTACACCAGTCAATGTAAACTTAGATGTCTCCAACCCCATGCCAGGTGGGGCTTTGGGAGGGGGGGGGGGGGGACTTTGACCTTTAACGGCATACATTTCAGGCCCAGAAACAGGTAACTGCACCAGTCAATGTAAACTCCGATATCCCCAACCCCATGACAGGTGGGGCTTTGGGGGGGGGGGGGGGGGGAACTTTGACCTATAATGGCATCCATTTCAGGCCCAAGTAGGTGCAGAATTGGACGGTGTAGTTTTTGTCATTCCTGGCCAATAACATGGGGCATCAGACCTGTGGGAATTCAGAAATTACATGTATACTTTCCAATTGAAAATGGCAGTTACACTGTACTCCTGTCCAGTTCTCTGGGTAGTTTTAGTCCAAGATGGTACTCTATTGTTCCTACGGTCACAGGAGATAGTCCCCCACAGCCGATATACTAAAGTAAAGCAAACTCTTATTGGTAATTGTGTAGTGTGAAAATCTTTGAATTTTTTCCAGCTGATGCCATCTTTAGTTGCCACAGGGATGGGACATTCCTATTAAATATATCACCCCATAATTTATGGTGGGGCATTTACAATTTTTGCAGGTTATGGAAAACCAATCCCCTGTATCCCAGGGTTGAGTTGGGTTGGGGTGGGGTAGGTCAAGGTGGGGATTTACATTGACTGTTGCATAAGTACAATAATAGATCAATTTATTAAAATATGGTATCATGTCTATCATGATGCAGATGCTGACAAATGATTTTAAAATGATGTGCAGATATAAAAACAGTATGTTAACAATAGTTTTGGTGTTGGTTTTCAGCAACAGTTAGAGGAAGAAGCAGCTAAAGCATCTAGTGAACCAGTAACTGAACCACCTCCACCACCAGAACCTAAAGTTAAAAGCTTAGTACAAACTATTTATGAAGAAAACAGAGTATGTACTTAATCATCTTGTATTTTATCTTTGTTTACTACTTAGATTACCATTTGTAAGTAGACACTTAAGTTCCCCTTTCATATACTCAATACTCCTCACTCCAAATTCTTTTTGTTCTAATTCCACCTCACATAAGTTTTCTGTGGCTTAATTCATTTATTTATGCAGTAATTGGTTTGTTTTCCTTTGTAGAAAAAAGCACACTTAGCACATGCTCAGTTAGCAAAATTTGGTTTTCCTCTTCCTGATGGAAAGGTAACTAGTTTTTGTTGCATAGAGTAAATTTTGTATGACTGTGAAAATGGCACCACACAGTCATGGCATGGTTTTCAAATGTTTTTTGTAGACATCACGGCACTGACACGGTCACGGCACAGCGAGATCCATTTCACACTCATATGAAATCTGCTCTATACTGTCTTGTAGTAATGAATACCAGACAAAGTTTTATAGTCACCACTAGTGGAGTGATGCTAAGGCAAAGAGAGTAAGGGTGGTTTGTGTGTAGCCTTCTGAACAAGAGGTTCAAAGTTAATATCCCATTATGAGACTATGTGTGATTCTGAAGTTGAGGCTGCATTGTTCACTTCCTGTATTATCACTGTCTTGATTTCTTGGAAGGGGCAGAAATGTTGAATATCTGCATATTGTAAATGGACAATGCACTTATAACTTATAACTGATTATGACTTACTGGCAGTAATTATTTGAATGTGTAGAGAGCAGTTTTTGTATGAGTGTGAAACAGATTGCACCATGCCTCAACTGTGTCAGTGCTGTGTTGGCTATAAGAACATTCTAATTTCCTGCCATATAACCGTGCCATGCCAGGCCATTTCCACAGTCATATGAAAACTGCTTGATCTTTAAATAATTATAAATGATGTAAAGCCTGGTTTTCACAAGTGATGGAAGCAGAAGCATTGTTTCTTTTTATTTTCTTATGAAATGCCACACTGAGTCTGCATATGTTGCTTCTGCTTCCATTGTTTGTGGAAACCAGCCTTACATGGAACAGCTCTGTTTTACATTTTATGTATTTTTTGTAGCCACTTTACAACCAGCCATCAGATTTACCCATATATCATGAAAACCTTAAAAGGTAAATATAGTCAAAAATGTATTATTAAAATAATAAAGCTTTAGTATATACATGTACTGCATACAGTCATTGTAAATTCCATTATCCCCTGGAAGTAAATATTCAATGCACTGTTCACTTTTCACTTCGACATATTCATTGTACATGTATATAATTATAAGATTCACCATAGTTATATTTTTCCACTGGTGAACCAGCTATAGTCTTTCAATTTTCCACATACATGTTTCACCATCCAGCCTCATCATTGTGTTGTTGTAGTTTTCACACTCTTCACTTCATAATGTCAATATTACATAATTTTGAACTTAGGGCACCAGCAGTGAAAGCCAAGCTTGTTAAATATTTCCAACTCAGAAGACAGGCTAAGGAGATAAAGGTAAGGTTACCATGTAAGCAAATTGATATCAATTAGTTACACTACAGGTATATGTGCTTGACTGTATGATTTCACTACCACAGTACATTCAATCTCTACAAAAGATTTAACTTAAGGCCTGGGCCTGGTTGTTTGAAAGACCATTAGCATTAATTCAGAATTAAATCTAAAGAAAACCATGGACAAAATAACATTCATTTAAAACCCCAGGATTAGTGTTAATCACCCTTAAACAACTGGGCCCTGGTTTTGAGGAATGATAGATGCAAAAGTGGAAGCAGGATGCACAAGCTTGTGTGTGTGGTTGCATTTGGTGACAGAAGACAGTGAACAGTGCTTTACTGAGTCTGTATACAAATGTGTACCACTTCTACTTTTGCTTCCATCAGTAATGAAAGCCATGCAGGCTATATGCACTTGGAAGTTGTACTGTATCTCAAGAGGTAGCTATTTAGAAAGCACACATTTACATATGGGGTCCTTGAGGGTGATGTCAGCTTAGGTTTAGGGTTTTATGGCAGGGATAATTACAGGATTCAGCCTGCGTGTTTAGGTACAATGTACATGTATACACATACACGGTATGACTGTATTTTATGAGGTGCATGTGTTTCATTGTAGAATCGTCAGTTATGTAAGGAATATAAAACCCTCAAGAGAGCATGGGTGAAGAAAATGGAAAGGATGGAAAACAATTCAAAGAGAAGGTAAAAATACAGTGTACATGTAACATCTATGAAATATCTTTTTCTGTAATTAGAGTGGGAGGAAATCAATGTATGTAGCACCACCTATGGAAAAATCCAGATATAAAGGGGAAAAAAGGAAGATCAAGTAAATTTAACTTAATATTGTTATGTTGTAGAGCAAAGGAGGCAAAGGTTAGAGAATTTTATGAGAAGATTTTCCCTGAGATAAAAAAACAACGAGAACAAGCTGAAAGATTTTCTAGGTAAGTGAATTATGTTCATTGTTCATTTATATTAAAATGTTTACATATTGTTTATCATTTAGGATTAATTTTGCCCTTTTTTGTTCAGAATGGGTGCAAGGAGTAGTTGGGGTATGGTGGCAAGAAGTGAAGCTGAGTTCAATGAGATTGTTGATAACCTAAATGAACAAGAAGCCAATGAACGACACATGAGAACACTAGCTGTTGATCCTCCACCAATGTTAGATGAACATGAGAAAAGACTGACCTTTATCAATAGAAATGGTAAACCATGATATTCTACGTAGTTATATTCAGTGTTATCAAACTCATTAATAATTCATTGTAAAACACAAATAGACATCACTATCATAAAAAAGATTATATCGGATAAAGATTTTTCTTCATTTGCATAGACTTTGATTTGGATTTTATAAGCTAAAAAATAATCTAACCTGAGAAATTCTGCTCAAATATGATGTTTGACAGCCAGACATTTGAAAAGTAATATGAAGAACAAGAGTGCACGTTGGCTTTGATCTTTATCCACCTGTATATAACATGCCCTCTCATTCTTTGTACATCACTTTTAGATAACAGACAGGTCTCAAGTTGCTACCTACCCCTCCCCCCAAAAAATAAAGATTGATTTGTCCAGCATTATGCATTGCCATATTTTAAGTTTATATAAAACTGCTCAAGAATTTCAAGATAGTATGACCATTATGCTTCAAAATGGTAAATTCCCAACCTTTTTCCAGTGATATCATAAGTAATGGCTACAAGATGACTTCAAAATTCAGTAAAAAAGAAATAATTTGACAGTCATATATTTTATTTATAAAGTGACATAAGCTTATGGCACCCACTCTATGTCTGTCGTCATAGAGTCTTTAAATAATGCATTGCTAAATTCATGCTGTTATTTTATTTTTACAGGTTTAATAAGAGATCCATTAGCTTTGCTGAACGAGAGGAAATATAGAAACATTTGGACTGACAAAGAAAAACAGATTTTCAAAGAAAAGTAAGATGATGAGAAATCATCCCTAATCAACAGACATGTATATACTATACAATATTACGTATTTGATCACATAGTACATAGAAATGTTCATTACAAGAGCTAACATCATTATCCCTTTTGCCCTGTATAAAGGTTTGCATGGGGCACGCTACACTTTTGCATGGGGCATGTTACACTAAGTCTTTTAGATATAAAGCAGTTTTGAGACAAAATTGCTCCCCTTTAATACACCTTTCAAAAAAAGATACTCTAAAGACATTTTCTGACTTCAGTTTGATATGCAATTTGTGAAATTTCTACTGTCAATACTACATTTTGTGAAATTTTGCTCCAACTTTTATATGACTCCAACATGAAAAAAGTAAAAAGGTCCTTGGAGACTGATATTTTGCTATTATGGTTGTGTGGTGTCCCATGAGGATCTGGTTTTTAAGCTCTTAAAAGAGGTACCCCATTTCAGGCAGTCTCCCCATATGAGGGAGTACCCCTCTCCCCTAGGGAGTACATTTGATCACTAACATTGCAGTGTTTAAGAAATACTCATGACTTACAAGAAAAGTTTAACCAATTCTTTGTTTTATTTCTAGATATACAACAAACCCTAAAAACTTTGAGTTGATTGCTGCTTACATTGAAAATAAGGTACATACATGATAACTTTTTAATTTCTTATGTTTGAATAATATTCATTGTAATTAAATGAACTGTGATGTGAAAAATGTCTTGGTCTTTAATTAGTTGTTCATTGTCCTTTGTATTCCAGAGTGTAGCAGACTGCATTTTATTTTATTATCAATCCAAAAAGAAAGAAAATTATAAACAGTTATCAAGAAAACATACTCATAAACGACGTAGACGGGAGGCGGTAGGTTACATTATTTTGCAATGTATTTGAATTCATTCTAACTGAATCCTAATTTGATTGGAACTACTGTAGTTTGCCATGATCAGTGACACATCTATGACACAATATATGCCATTTGTGTGCCCAGATATTGGGTATTGGATAATGCTGATTGCAGACATGATTAGAGAGATTGGGAGAGTACATGCAACTGTAGAGTTTGATTTTCTCTACCATTATGACAAAATAGACCAAGATAAATATTGTGGGAAAAGTCTGTCAGCAAAAAATGTGCACGTGACAAATCAGGAGTTGGTCACAGATTAAAATTTAAACAACAGTGTGCATAAAAAATTCCTAAAAATCTTCTGGGCAAGAGAAAGTAAACATGTTCAATGTTTTGCTGAAAAAGTTTGTTTTCGAAATCTGTCCATCATGACTCAGTGGAACTCAATGACTCAATGAAGATCAACAAATATTAACTTTTTGCACTTCATAACACTGCACTCAAAAATGTTACTTTTGAATCTAGTAGGTGAAATTTTAATTTAAAATCACAAATACTGTAGCTTAATCAATGCACACAGATGATTTAAATCTTTAAAAGAAAGAGAAAGAAATCAAAACTTTAATCAACAATAAGTTTAAACTCGCATCTGGGTAAAAAAGGTACAAGAACAACAGTTTTCTATGATATTTTTGCTTAAATTGGATTAGAATTTCTGGTTGAATATGTAGAAAATTGTTAATTGAATTCACTTGAGCCACCATTCATGCACGAGTGATCGGTTGTCAAGCAAAGCCGGGCCATAACTATGGAGCGATTTCGTTCTTTTTCGAATGAAATCGTGAAAAATGAATACCAAACATTAATATTTAGACTAAATAAGATGTTTGGTGTAATTTTGGGACGATTTGAGTGATTTTTAAAAAGTTAATATTAAAAATCACTCAAAAGTCATTTAGGTCACTTTCATTTTCACCTCTTCAATATTCTTTACTAGTAATGTGCCCTTTTTTTTCACAAGGCATACTTAGTCACATGCAAGGACAGCTATCACAATATTCATTATTAGGTTTATATCTATCCTTCAGTTCTAGTTTTATGCTTTGCTAGTATTTCGTCCTTTTTTTCTGAAAGAGTTTTGCAATCCTTTTTGCAGCTGGCTATTAGTCGAAGTAATAATGCTGGGAAAACATGTCAGAGTATGACTGAAGGCGGGTAAGTCAAAATACCTCTAAGTTATGCTTAATGCTTAATTTCAGTAGGAAATCATTTTTTATCTCTTTCGGTTATTACTTATGTATGCTGTTTTCTGAATCATTAGAAAGAAGGCTCAAAATTGTAGGATATTCTTACTCACCAGCTGAAATTATGAAAGACACAGGGCATCGAAAGCTCTGTTTCTTTCATAATTTGAGCTGGTGAGTAAGAATATCCTTCAATTTTGAACAATGTCCCAGCAAAGTTGCTCACTTATCAAAAGTACTGACTTGTAATATAAAGTCCATGTCATTGTTTTGTTTTAGACGTGTACGTATCATTTCTGATGTTGATGATGATGGTGATGAAATGACAGACTCAGCAGAGGAAAGTGACCATGAAGAGAACTCATTAAGCAGTACACAGAACAATGTTGCAAGTGTGTCATCTAGCAGTCGCAGTGCTACCAGTACACCACAACCTATATCATCGAAACACGCAGGACGATCAGGTAAAACAAGATAGAATTCTATTATTTATGTTAGAAAACTGCAGTACATAGAATTTGTCATGTCACAAAATGCTAGAGAACATAGATGTAAAATGAGAGAAATCTATGATGGCAATGTTGACTAGAAAGGAGAATAATTTCTGTCTAGGATTCCTGTACATTAAAGTTACATCGAAACTCATTAAAACACAGGAGCTAACATATAAATGCTTTTGCAGAACATCCTGAGACATCAAGATGGACAGAGAAAGAAATGGAAATAGCCATGCAAGGTATAACTGATGATGATGATGTCAATGATGATGGTGATGATGATGATACATTCAGCAATAGTGCAGGCCCTGCATGGGGATAGGAGTATGATGGATAATGATAGGAATAGGATCGGATGATGTTGATGATTATAGTGCTGCAGGGTACCTATATCATGCCCATCTAGTATTAATGGGCTTCTTGAGGGAGTGTGTTGTTGTTAGCCAGTTTGTTGGTAAACTGGTGTCAGTGAGCAAGTATCTGTTATTATCTTTTTTGTATAAAACTATTGATACTACAATGATGACGATGATGATGACAATGACAGAGACAAAGAAATTAAAAACTTTCGTTTCATTTGGCTCCAAGTAAATCTCCGTTTTGAGGTACAATGTAGCTCACTGTTTGTCTGGTTTGTAACTGATAGGTTTGCGTGAGAGAGGAAGAGACTGGTCTGCCATTTCAAAGATGGTTCTGACAAAAACCGATGCACAGTGCAAGAACTTCTACTTCAACTACAAAAAGAAGTTTCATTTAGAGGCCATGGTGGCAGAGTTTGAATCTACGAAGGTAAATACAATAATAGTGTAACTTTTTAACAAAAAGATGTTTTGCATGTATACTGTAGAAACCAAGAAAGGAACCCAGCGGGACATACCAAAAATCAAAAATCATTATGTAAATTCCATACTGTATGCACCTTCATTATAATTGGGTGGAGTGTGATTGTTTGTAATGTTAATATTTGTTCCCTATCCAGATGCAACGTGCCCAAAAGTCAGATGATACCAACAAAAATTCAACTTCACAACCTTCGGAGCCAAGTAGGGCCTCACCTTCAACAAGACCAATCACCAGGCAAAGCCTAAACAATGGTAATAAGCCCATGACTATGCTTGGAAATGACAAAAAGACAGCCATCACAATATCTGTACCAAACACTTCAACAAACTCTGCAACTAGTATTGTTCAACCAGCACAGTCTCAACCTTCAACAATTGTTCATTCTTCCACCACTGTGATTCAAACGCAACCCAATCAGGGTCTTCTGGTCACCATGCCTCACCCAGCCAACTTCGGCCGAGCTTCACCTAGCCCAACACAAGAGACTAGGACAACCACACCACCACAGACAACCCAAGTCACTATCTCAAATACATCACAAGCGATACCTGGACGAACTCATGCCAGGGTATCACCCTCTCAGGCACAAGTACCTGTCTGTCATCCAGGTATTCTGTACCCACAAGCACGTGTTGTAACAGGTCCTAATCAAAGTCCTCGTGCAATTCATCAAGATAACCCAAGGAACCCAGCTTCGTTTGCAGCTGAGATGACGGCTGTGAAGAAATTATCGTCTTTTGTTATTCACCACCCTGCTGAAGTCGGTAGGAGTGCTACTTCACCAACTGGCAGAAAAGGTAAACTTGTAGTTCACTTCTTTTGGTAGGACTGTGATACAAATTCATATAAAATTCCAAAACTACTTTGTCGTTAGCTTCCACCTAGAGGTATTGAGAAGGGTGCTACTTCAATTCTCAATCTAGTGGGAATCTCAGTGTGCTGTTTACATATTTATATAGCAGAGTTCATCAAGGACACTAAGTAGTGATCTAGCCTTGGCTCATATCTCTGAGTTATCCCTAATGACACTCTAGTGACTAGGCCATTGTGACAAAAATTGTTTTCTTAACTAGCCCCTTTCTTGTTTAACAGATGAAAACCCAGAAACCAGTACAACCATACACAGTACTCCTTCTGATGAAAATGTGACTGCTTCTAATGTAAACAAACCTTATCCAGAAATAGTTGTTATTGATGCTCAAGAAACGCCAAGGAAACCTGTGGAGCCAATTAGAGTCCATGAACCATCCATTGTGACAGGAACTCCTATCAAAGCACGTTCTCCTGGTAAATACCCTTGGCAATATTATCGTAGTTTGATTTCATTACAGTAGCTCCTTTCCAAGATTCAATCATTTTAGACCGGTACTGGCCAAATCCTTGATTTCAGATATCAAATTTCATAAATATGCTGAGATTGATATTTTCAATAAGCAACTGGAGGTCCTAATTAAATAATAATTTACTTTCTAGTTTTAATATTGTAGCTCCTGAGCTCTTACTGACAATTCATACCAGTCACGTAAAGACTAAAATGCTAGGACTTTGGACCCTCTTGATTTGATTCGTATTTTGTGTTTCTCAGGTATAAATCAATCATCGATGACAGACTCAAACAAGATTCCAAGTTACCCTCAGCGCCCACTTAGCATCACTGGCTCCACTGTCCATCATGTCACCAGTGAACCACCTCACCCAACAACAATGGAAAGTGACTCAAACTTAAAACCGCCTCCTCCTCTCATTCAAATCGCTACTGCACGTGAACCACAGCCTAATGTACGTGAGAACCTTCCCTCAAAATCACCAGCAGTAGTGGAAGGTGCACCAGTGAGACCAAAATCGGGACCACCTCAAATTACCGAACATAAAGCACCATCGGGTCCATTGATGGTGGATTTGACAAGGGAGCACCACAGTTCACTTCCAATGGAAGTTCTTCCTCATGCACAACGTGATGTACCTCACGCTTCTGCACGAGCTGTTCTCCAGGCTCTTGCACTGGGGCACACGGAGGAAGTTGCAGAGAAAAAGAGTGAAAGAAAAAGCGAAGAGCCAAATCAACCTCAACCTCCCCCTCCACCTAAACAACCAGATCCCAAACTTCATGCTCATGAACAGAAAGAAGCAGTACGAAAATATAAGACTTTGCCTACATGCATTGCTGCATCAAAGGAGTTCTCCCCTGGTGCCGAGTATACACCTTATCCCTATCCAGTGCATAGTATGCATGTGCATCAAGCTCCAAGAGAGGTGCTTTCACAGGCTCAACCAGGACATCCCCACATCCATCCACATCTTGCAATGAATCCTGCTCATGGTTATTCAGTGTACATGAGCTCTCGTATTCCATATCCCCAAGAATACCCAGTCTTGACACCTCTTGCATTTTCGTTACAAGAAATGCCACCAAGAAGTATTAACGGTCACGAAGGTCATATACTCCAGGCTGCATACGGACGTATTCATCCCGTCCATCCCTTGTACCCTGGAATGCAACCAGGCTCTGTTCCCACCTATAGAACACGTGACGATTTAGCACATCACCCAAGACATCAACACTCAGGAGATGACAAAATTTCATCATCTGTTCGACAAGGAGATATTTCAGAACATGAACTCAGTCATCCATTCATGGCCCGTCTGTCACCTCATCTTCGTCCTGTGCATCCTACGGTTTCTGAAAGTCGGGGTCGTGAACCATCTCCTGTGGATGCTTCCAAACAAACATCACTGAGTAGGAGTTCCGCTGATTCTGTGAAAGGATACCCAAAGTCGTTCTCTCCATCTGAAAGACCAAAGTCCAAGTCACCAGCTGTTACGTACCTCCAAGTATCAAGGCAATCAACAAAACCAGTATCATTCCCTGAAATGCAACGCAAGGCAGCAGTTATACCAGAAATGTTACCTGAAGCGAGATCCAAGGTTGTATTCCCCGATCCAAATCGCATTGATGTCATTGATAGCACTCAGTCCCAAGTCATGCTTTCAAAGTCACCTGAACCGAGTCCAGATGTCCGAAGTGACTCCAGGACAATACTTTATCCAGAGTCGAGACGGGACCCAGTTAGTCTACATGAAAGACCACCATATTCTCAAGATCAGTTTAGGTCTAACTCCAAACCCGATGCACGACATCCAGATGCTTACGCACGACATTTAGAACCTAAACCAGATTCACGAGATGAATTGATTAAAGAACGCAAATCTGATGTTAGCGCAAGTAGTCATGGGTTAAGCTCTTCGGATATTCGACAGGATGTCAGAAGGACACAACCTTATCACGACCCAAGAATGGAATCTAGATCTGAACTAAAGCCTGAATTGCGAGGACCCCATGTGTTCCCTGAAAGTAGAGTAGAGTATAGGCCAGACATGGGGCGTGAAATCAGGTCATACGTGAATCCTAGCCAGGAGTCCACAGCAGACATACGTGCTATGTCTAGATATGACTCGAGTGTTGTTCACCATCATGCTACCAGAACAGAACTTCGTCAAGACAAACGAGTCGATTCCATGGTTAATGCAAGGGTTGAGCTGCAAGGATCTTTATCAACTCCGAGGAGTGATGTCGCACAAGGCCCAAGGAGAGAAGCACGACCTTTATCTAACGTAGACGTTCGATTAGAAAGCCATCGTGGTCCTTATGGTCATGATAAAAGATATTATCCGTTTGCCGAACCTGATCCACGTAGCAATGTACCCACAAGAATTCTTCAGGGTTCAGAAAGGTCGAATCCTCTGTCTCATTTAAGACCTGAGTTTGTGCGAACAACATACGACGCAAGGTACGACATACAGAATGAAGTTAGAGAGGTTAAGTACCCTGTTGGCGCTAGACCTTTCGAAAAACGCGAGTTAAAGGATTCTGGGCGACCAGATATCCAGATACGTAGCCCCATGCGTGAGCTCTATTCTGAAAGAAGCCGAGAAATCGGACAGGACAGAATTAATCATCCAAATCATCCAGGACAGTCTAAATCACCCAAACCTATTTATCAAGAACAAAAGCACGAAAAAGATCCCATTCTTAGACCCAGTGCCGAAGCTATAGTGATATCAGACAACGAAATCAAAGAAGCTGAGCCTGAAATGCTCTCTGCTCCAAACCCTCAATCAGGAAATCTATCCATAATGAAAAAGAAAAGTTCTCAAGAAGATTTAATGTCGAACCTAGAAACATTAGTACATGTAGCAGCATCGGCTCGTCCAGTGGAACTACCACCCCATGAACGAAGAGAGAATTTGAAAAGAACTGCGGTAGTTTCAGAGAGTTCGGTTGTATCTTTGGGAATGGATGAGAGAGAAGGCAGAGATGCAAAGCAAGCACAGGTTATCAAACCTGCTAACCAAGAAACCTCAGTTCAAGACGTTAGCCATACTGGACAAACCCCACGATATGGTATATCGACAGGTCTTGTTCCCAAACCACCTCCATTAATAACAATTACTGGTAGAGCAAATCAAGAAGTTACTGCCAATACTCCTGTGAGTTCGTCATCATTTCCATCTGATACCAAAGTTCCTGCAAGGCTGGGTTCCCCTCATGGAGCACAGCCAAGCCAGCCCAGTAATGAAAGACCACCCCCACCTTTATCGAGAATAGCCACCAACCCTGCTAGTACATCTGTAACTCAAAGCTCAAGGCTAAGCATCAACCCTAGTGGTCCACCACCACTTATTCCACGAGTGTCACCTTCCCCGGTACTTCATGCTGTTCCTTCTCCATCAATAGTTGGTGATGGTGGCTCCTGCCAAGAACTGAATTCCGAAAAAGGACCTGGATCCTCAGAAGCTCGTTCCACAGAGCCTAATAAGAACAATGGGAAAACAACCCCACGCACTGTTGTTAGAAATATTTTTGAAACAGTTACATATCTGCCTCATCCAAGTGTTTTGGAACAACAGGGAGTGTCTGCTGTTATTCCACAATCTGTTCTTCCGCAGCGGCATGCAGCGATTCCGGTATCTCAGCCTGCACCACAACACAGCCAATACGCTGGTATCTCAAGAGTCAGTGCTAGTACTACGAGAAGGGAGTGGCCAGAAAGTTCGTCCAGCCCTAATTTAGGCGTTAACACAGCATTTGCAGAGTACTTACTTGGTACACAAAAACGAGACTTAAATCCAGTCCAACCACGATTCCTCCTTTCAAGCCAATCACCGCGTCCTGTATCAATTTTGTCCCCTCGTGAACAACATCCAAGTGAACGGCAGTCACCAAAAGTCGTCCCCTCAAAAAGCCCTGAACCTAAAAGAGTATCTGGTGAAGAGAAGTTTGTAAGAACAAGTGGAACTGCACACCTTGAAACACCTCGTGATGTACCACAAACCATTGCACATACTTCTCAAGATATAAGAGGTAGTGTCATACGTGAGCCAGGGACATCTCAGCATCCATTTACTGATAAAATAAAGACTCTCCAGTCAGCAGTAAGTCGTGGCCGTGAAGAAACGTCCAATTTCGAGCGTGATCAACACGATGGAAAGAAGCAGGAAGGTGATGATGGACAACAGCTATCGCGTGACGAATACACTCATCGGCATCCAGAGCGTAAAAGGGGATTCCATCCAAGGGTCGATCATGAAGTTAGCGACAGCGATACGTTATCAGCTGAAGAACCAGATGGTACTCACGAAAGTGGGGATGAAATTACAGACACCTCTCAAAGGATTGTCCAAGAGGGCATTTCCAGAGAGGATCAAGAACAAACTTTAGAAAGTGACAATAGTCAGGCAAGATTTTTGTCTGAGACTGGGCCTAATGACAGACCAAACATTGTTTCGATCTCATCTGCAAATGTATCTAGTTCATCTGTGGTGTCCCCCTCTATTAGTGTTACTTCACCAACTTCAAGCGAATGTAGGGAATCTGTTTCAGAATCACAAAGGAGCAGACCTTCCACATCTGATGAAACAAAAGAGGCATTGCCAAAAGAGACATTGCAAAACATACAAGAGCTTCCAGAGACAGTGTTGGAATCCTCGCAATTGCAACATGCAGAATCGAGCTCTATGCCTTTGCCGTCGTACCAGTCACAGCAAACCGAAACCACCTCGAGAACCTTTAATGAGTTAATAGACAGTGGCTCCGTGGCTAAAACAACGGCCGACAGTTCAGAAAATATAACGCCCAATGATTATTCAGAATCCCAAAGGAATCAAGAACATTCTCAAACAGAAACTCAGATTAGAGAGAGTGAAACACATAGTCCTGAAGTTGACTCAAGTAGCACTGAAGACCAAAGAGTTCCATCAAGCAACATAGAGGAGCTTACACTTCCATCGTCTATTGATGAAGCCGACTCTCACACTATCAGTATTTCTCGTTATTCTGTACAGTCGACATCAAATGTACATCAACTGTTTACAAGTCAAGCTTTGGTGTCTCAATCATCTGATGCACCAGTTGTATCTCATTCTACAGCCTCTTCCAGTCCAGCAATGAGCCCACAACCCTCCAATCCTGTAACTACTGTTCATTCCAATGTTTTGGAATCCGAAAATACTGCCGTCAATTCCACAGCAATTGGCTCAAGCAGCGTACACGTTTTGAGTCCTCAACCTTCAGGAGATGTTGAAGATGAATCTAGTGACCCTGTGTCATCGGATTCAAGAGTGCATCAGTCATCTAGTGTATTTGAATCCACTGTTCAGGCAACATTAAGATATTCAGATGCTGACATAGCAGACACACCAACTCAGAGTTCTAACGGTGGTATTCCAGAGTCATGTGAGATTCCAGAATCCTCCAGTACTTTTCAGTCATCAGAACCTCAGTCATCGGGAATCGAAGCCGTTCCATTTGAAGACAGGGATTCTGCAGATAGTCCCAACTTTGGCAACGTCGCGGCGTCTTCCTCTGTTGTTAGGGAGCACGAAGCGGAACTCCAACGCGAGCAACCTGATTCTCATTCTCTGGACGATACTGTTGAGTCAGCAGCAGACTCCAGTAACAACTACAACTCAACTTTAGATAATGTTGAACAGACAAATAATCAACCAGATTCACATACATCAAGCGAGAGGACAACTGCAGACTCGAGTGGTAACCATGGTGTTTCCTTTGCTGATGCTCATTCTGAAGAACTGTTGGAAAATGAGCGAGAAGAACAAAGACAATCTGATGAAGATTTTGAAAGAGAGGTCATCTCAAGTTCTGTATCGCAGTCTTACGAACAACACATTGTACAGAGTGACGACACAAATTTTGCGATCTCGACGACGCGGAGTTCCTCACTAGAAGAGGAAAGTGTTTCAGCTGACGATGACGATAGTGATGACGATTCTGACAGGGACGTCTCTTCTAAAATATACCTACCAGATCAAGACGAAGAGTCTTCCATACCAGAACCTGATTTGTTAATGAATCCTGACGAGACCTTATCGGATGTACACAAAGACAATTTAAGCCAAATGTCTGATTTTGATGACGACCAACACTCAGCGGTGCCAATGTTTGTTGGTGAGTTTATTCCAAACATGACTGGGGATGATGGTCCAGATGGGGTCTCATCGTCCAACGTCCCAACAGAGAACCCCGACGAAGAGGAAAGCTCTAGTTCTTACAATGAAGCTGAACCTGTTCATGATGAAGATGTAGCAGAGGAAAGCAGTCACGAAAAGGACGATGACAGTGTTACAAATTCAGACGAAGTTCAAAGTTCAATTTCGGCTCTTTTAATGTCTACACGAGTTTCCTCCAATGAGGAGGAACGTGGTTACACTCCCAGAGAAGACGTTTATTTTCTGGAAAACGAAGCCATTTGTGATTCTAAACATGATGAATCAGACCGTGAGGTAGACTCTTCAGTTCACGATATTCAGTCCCCACCAAGAGAAAGTGCTAGTGGTCCACAACAGGAAAGCGATGAACTGTCTTCAAGTCAAGAGGGCCAAAGCGATCAAAGATCTGTGGCTGGAGATGCCGACACGACTAGTGATTCGGCAGCGCAGAGCACTAACGCTTCTGATTTGTCCATGGACGTGGCATCAAGCGACCTCCCTGATGTACCACCAGATGTGACGAGCGAACAAGGAGAAATCGAACACGTAAATCCAGACCAGCCAGAGGATGTTCCAATGGAAGATGAAAATATTTCGACCTCCATCTCGGATTCCTATTGGCCAGTAACGACCCCAGTATCACCTGCCTCCCCTGAATCCACAGATCATCAATCTGAAAACGACAACATTTCTACTGTCCCAGTTTGGCCAAGTCCCATGTCATCACAATCTTCAAATTTAACATCCGGCATTTCAAGCACTACTGGAACAGCCCATTACGCTTCATTATCGTACTCCCTAATGTCTTCACAGCGCAACACTGCCTTCCCCTTCTCCCCCTTGAACATTGCGTCGACCTCAAGGAGTGCGCGTTCCTCGCCAGTCCCTTTCTTGAACATTGGACGTTCTCAGTCACCTTGTCCAGCGGTATTACCTAGAGAACAAGAACCACTTCCAATATTATCAGATAACTATGAACCACTAAGTGACGATGAGGAGGAGCCTAGTACGAACGATAACACTTAGATATATCACGTCGTGGAATAATGACAGATTCTTATTTCATTTTGAACAGATGCCAAGTTACACCCTTTGGAACCATGAAGGCCCGCACACACGATGCCACTTTTCATGCACTGTTGCGCGGAGCGGGCCTGATTTCAACCCATAACCGTAGCCATCATCACTATATTGCTACACAGTGCAATGTGCTGCGCGCAAAGTTGTAGAACTCCATTGTACTTCTGCAGGTGTTGTTGCGCGCAACAAGAAAGTTTCATCGTGTGACAGGCCGTAAAGATTCTGAGCGTCGTCTCAATTTGATCACTAGTTCATACAGTTGCGTTACATCGACTACTTGTTCACTTTCGGTCATTCCTATAGATTTAGTTATATGTACTTATTGAGTGAGTGGGAGGGCCGCACGGGAAAATATTTGGCTCGAGGTTATGCTGTCGTACAAATGACCAAGAGCCAAATATTTTCCCGTCCGGCCAGATCTAACTCAGTCAATAAGCATTTTATCATATGAGTATTTTTTATTACCATTTTATTTATATTTTTGGCGCGCGCGCGGGTCTGGGTCTCGTATTTTCCGGATTACCTTCGAAAAGCCGTCCGGACCTGCTCACGTCACTTTTTTCGAAGGTTATCTCGAGAGCGCGCGTGGGGCCAAGTACGGGTCATATGATAAATTTAATTACTGAACAACTTACATAATTGAATTGGATATAGCAGTCACTTATAAGTGAGCGTAAACAAGAAGTTTAAAATCCCATTTATAGTTGGCAAAATAGCATTACGTTAATATTTGTTGACATAACCCACCATAGATAGCGTGATTCGAGTTTTAACAGGACCGATGTCAAATGAAAAACAAACGGTTTTTCATATTGTAGATAAAACTCTATTAAGAGGACACCCTCGGAAATTGACCAGTCCTGCTACATAGAGGTTGCCCCTGCTAAAATATGACAGAATCTTTTTGGACTTTGACGACTTGCCACTAAGAAGCAGGGCAGATTTCGCTTGAGCGGCTTTCATGAACATACGGTACCGTTTACAGAAACAAACGCCCAATCAAGATTCGGTTAGAGTGCGTACGGAGAACGTACCGTACTACATATAAAATCTGTACTGCGAAATGGGTACTGAAAAGGTACATTTTCAATTCCCATCTGTTTAGTACTTGCCTGTTTCATTATCTGTAAATATGTATAAGTATAGCCATAATGACCTTTATAGAAACTTATGTTCAACTCCATGTAATAAAATAATGAAGTATATTGATATGTGAAAATGATTTGTGAGATTATTGCTTATCTATGCAAGTGAAAACGTGTTTATGGAAAGGATAAATACCGAGAAGCGAGGCTTTTAGTCATATACATGTATATGGATAAAAGCCGAGCATCGAGGTATTTATATTATCTGCCTTATTATATGATTGAGGGTTTCAAACAAAAGCGATTCAAAAAGACAATCACTAATTAGATCATTGTTACCGAACTTCATGATAACACAAAAGATTTTTTTTGTTGAGAAGTTTCCATCAGTTGGCTCAGTAGTACAGTAGTTCTAAGCGGGTATAGGAAGAAGAAGGTCTCGGGTTCGAATCTCGATCAGTCATTTATCAAAGACTTAATTTTTCCACCAAAAATCGCTACTTAGTATATTTCTAAGAAGGCTATATGCTTTGCTTTATATTGATTTTGATCAATTTAGTCGCGTCTTGCCTTTGTTAACTAGCAACAATCTTCAGTGTTTTAACACCTTCAATTTTCGTCAATTTTGGGCCAATTTGCATGAGCTGTAGTCTGCTTTTCTTCGAGTTTGGGTTATCTATGAGCTATAGCTTTTCGTTTTGGTACATTTTTTATGACTGATTTGCACTAGTATAGCGCATTTTTAATGGACTGTAGCCTTTGCATTTCGTCGATTTTCGGCCATTTTTTGATGATTTGCATGGGGTATAACCTTTCGCTTTTGGTCGATCTCGGGGTATATTTGCGCATTTTTTTTTTTTTTTTTTTTTGCTTCCCCATTTTGAATTGGCTATAACCTTTTCTCATCGTTGATTTCGGGCCATTTATGACAATTTTGCTTGGGCTATAGCCGTTGGTTTTGGTTGTCTGATTTTGAGTATTTTCAATGGGCTATAGCAAGGCAATAAAAGTCTAATAAAAAGCCGGTACGAACCTTTATGTATCCATTTTGAGATTTCCACCGTCAACTCCAAATGGATACATAAAGGTTTGTATAGATATTTATTACACTTTTAAAGCTAAGCTTAAGATCGACC